>JAOSBN010130993.1:0-29106 GCA_027563595.1 Erythroxylum suave
ATTTAGTTGCATTTCATGACATTTAGGCTAGATTAGATCCATTGCATTAGGTTCCAATTAAGTGAGATGACCCGAGGCTGCATCCTATATTGCAATCCTTGGAATTGAATTTTTGATTTGATCTCCAAGGGTAAAACCGAAAGACAAACTGGATCAGATGAACATTATGGTGATCAATAAGCTTCAAGCATCAATTTTTAAAAAGATCAAAACCTATAATAGTCGACTTTAAACGTTATTTGGATGTAAAATCTACAATTATGCTTTAAGGGAACATTAAGTTGATTATAAATTTTATCATCCCATTATCCCATAATTTGGGTTAAAACCCTAGGATACTATATATGAGAGTTTATTTAGAATTTAGAAGTGCATTTCATGCATTATATGGCATACACATACGCGTGAATAATGTTGTCACTCACAAAAATAATTGTACGTACATTCATTGACATGTTTAAGGTATAAGTGATTTTAATGTGATTATAGTATGAATTATGGATTAATTGTCTTGAAAATTTAATTGGTGTGTATTAGAATTAATTTTGCATTTTTGGTGACATTTTCGATATTTTGAAAATTTATCAAAAATTTGGAGTATTTTGGACTAAGAAAAATATAAAAATAAGAGACAAATGGAAGTGTGACAACTGGATTAATAATTATAAAGTGACAAATGGATAAATTAAATTTTGACATGTGGACCAATCTTGGAGTGACATTTGGACTGATCAAAGGATGACAAATTTTTTTGATTATTGGACAAATGGTTGCTGTATTTAAATGACATGTGACCTAGCTTTAATGGTAACAAATGGCAGCACCTATACTTGAAACAAGTTGAACATGCCTTTAGACATATGTCCATTTCATTAGACGACATTTAACACATTATGTGTAACATGTAGAAGCAATCATGGTTCAGCTCATTTTCATGTTCTTCTTGTCTCACACATCACCGAAATACTCTTCTCTTTCACTTCTCTGTGTTTGTTTCTGTGCATGTCTGCTTGTTGCACTAATAATTCGTGCTTCACCCTCACAAAGTTAGGTAGAGAATTAGAATATAGTTGCCTTATTGTCCTAGCTGAAATCCATTCAAGTTCCACCTTAGATGTATGATGATTCTGCATTTTTGGAGTACTGATTTAGAGTACCTTTTGAACTATAATTGGAGTTAAACAAGTAAGTAAACGCTTGATTTTTATTTCATGATTAATGCTAAAAGAGTGATACTTGAATTGGAATGTATAGCATGTAGGGTTGATGATTAAAGTGTGCTGGAATCTGTTGGCTGTAGTGTTTTTTTTTTAACATACATCTGTATTTTTGACATAAATTGATCTGTGACTATCCAAATTAGATGGATTTTGATCTAGATTAATCTAAAGACATATGGCTACATTTTCCATGAAGGAATCGAATTTGAATTCTGTACTTAAAAGTCTTGAACTGTGGCTTGAAGTTGAAAACTGTAATAATTTGGTTATACCTTGCATGTTACTGAACCAAAATGCAAGAAACTTAAGACATCATGAAAAAATTTTTTGGAAGAAGGTGTCACCTGAACACCTCATTTTCTTCGTCATAATGGTCATACAAATCTGATATGAAAATCTGCTTGCAAAAAAATTTGGAAGATTAGAACTATAGGTTGAAATTGTGGTTTCAATTTTATCTTCCTCTTTCGGCCTATTTTAGATATCTTTAGGGAATCAATTTGAAGAAACTCAAAGAATGAGACTTGTACATATAGGCCTAAGCTTAACCTCTATGAAAGTGGATTGATAAAATAGTGACTAGAGCTTGAGTTATGTTTATTTTTCTAATACTACTTGTGATAGACCCTTGTATTAAAACCTTATATTATTCCTTATTTTTGGGGACATTAGAGCTCGAATTGGTCAAAGTATAAAACACAAAAAATGATTGTTGATGTCTTATTAAGGCTTCTGCAAAAATTTTATCTAGAAGATATCTTGATAAGTTTATGTAGATGATTGAATTCATACTCTAAAACAATGGACTGTTTTGATGAGAATGAGTTCAAATCTGGAAATTTTGATATGTTTAAGGAATAAATGAGTTCTTTAATGCAAACATGATCTTAAGAACATGAAAAGTTTGTATAGGGTATGGATGAATGAGCATTGAAGAATATAGGGTATTTATGACTGAAAATTGGGTGAATGAATGAGTATATGTTGTTGGAAAATTTTGGTGAACGTATAGAAGTAGCTTGCTAAAATTTCAGATATAAAGTCCCAATTGTATGAGTGTAAAATTATGAGTTGATAATGATATAAATACGTTCTCATCAATGTAATGAAATTCAAATTGTGTAAGTAATGAATTGGGATTGATTGAATGCGAGCTAGGAAATTATGGGAACGTATATTCTTAGGAAAAAGAGTGGTATATGTATGAGTGATCAATTGAAAGTGATAAAGTGTATTAAAGAAACATACCTGAGAATTTTTCATTGAACATGCATCATACATGATACATTCATAAATATACTTATGACTGATTATTCATATGAAAATGCATACAAGTGACATATAAATGAATGTGATTGCATATAGAGGAGCACGTTGAGAGACCACTTCTAGACATTGTTGAGATTTCAAGGCAATAAGCGAAAGGGAGCATTTTTTAGTAACATGAGAAGGTCTCACATTAAAGTATTTGTTGTTTACATTCCGTATTGAATTATTATATGAATGTGGTTGTGTTGATTATGAACAATTGATTTTCTGAGGAGTTCTATATTCAGGACTGTATTAGAGGTGCTACTTGAATGTGAATATGATTAACTATGTGTTCTCAACCTATATGTTGAATGTTGGACTAAGCTTCGATGAATATAAGAATCTGTCTATGCATCATATGTGAATGCTATTAATGGCATATTCTATTATTGATGCATTTCATAAAATGCATATTCACATAATGGCGTTGTAATTAGAGTAGCCGATCTGAAAGAGCTATAAGCTCAGAATTCTGAATGTAGAGCTTTGCTCTGTGATTTTTGTATCTGACTGAGCCCAATATGCCAGTATCTGTATCTATATCTAAAAGGCACTCAATCATAGAAAATAATAATGAATCTAGAGTCTCATATGCATCTACATTTGTATATTTATGATTATGAAATATATGCTTATGAAAACTTTTCTGAAGTCGTTATGTTAAAGTATTATGCCATGTTAATGTGATTGATTAGGTTGTACATGTTCTGAAAAAAATGGATGTCTAATATGATTGATTGGATTGTACAAGTTCTGAAAGAATGCATGTGAAGTGTATGACATTCATTATGTTTTACTGTGATGGAAAATGTTTTGAAATTGGTTAGATGTATGATATTTGTGTATTAGCCTAGAGTGAGATCATTAATGATAGTTCATTCATTGAGTTTGCAAAACTTGTCAAAAATTGCAACGTGGCTTTTCAGGTACAAGACAGGAGACCTAGATTTTTAAGATCCTCTAGAAGCACATTTTAGACTAAGATATGGCTCAAAGGTCTGTCAGCTAGCACCTGAGGAGTTGTAATTGTTTTTTAAGTAGTTTACATATGTCATATAGAACTTGTGTATAAAGGATGTAAATATTGGTTTTAATGATTACTTTGTCAACTTTTATGAATGAAATGAAGAGCTGAGGTTTTTAAGTATTGTGTATTCTTTATGATGCCATTTAAGAGATTATGTTTGTTTTAAAATACCATTGTCATAGGATTTGTACTTGAATATCCTTTGGATGTTTGGGTATATACTTTATGGTAGTGGGATATGACATAAATAGTCTACCTTTATTTAATTTCATTTTTCTAGGAATAAACATAAGCGAGAATTGTATAGTAACATCTAATACCCTTCAAAAATTCCTTCTTCTTTATATGTCAATCATGTTATTGCTTTCTTTACTTGTTATAGATTTATACATTTTTATAAGCATAAAATCACAATTTTTTAAACTCATTTAATGTAAGTCCTTTATATTCAGATATAAAATTTAAATTAAACTCAATAAATCTAAGGACCTAATAAGCTTGATGCTCTAACTTGATTGATAAATAAAAATATTTTCTAAAAATTAACCTATATAGAGCTATTCCAATAGGGATTTTATAGACAATCCTGTATATCTATAAAATATAATCTAATTTCATTTATCAATCATTGGTAGAGTGCTCTACCATCTTTTATAGAATTGCTTTTAATTCCATATTTGATTTTTCAACTTGGTATTTAGATTGGGAATGGTAAAGGATATAAATTTTTTATTCGATATCATTCTTTCTCAATACAAAAATGTGTTTAACTATCACATAAGCAGTATAGATGTACTAACTTTAATGAATATTTTCTTA
This sequence comes from Erythroxylum suave, assembly GCA_027563595.1. Lineage (NCBI taxonomy): Eukaryota > Viridiplantae > Streptophyta > Magnoliopsida > Malpighiales > Erythroxylaceae > Erythroxylum > Erythroxylum suave. The sequence continues at coordinate 4,378 of JAOSBN010130993.1, forward strand.
AGAAATTTAATTACGACCTTATCATTATTATATAGTATAACTCAAACTTATATCCATTTTGAAACATAGTCCATAATAACTAAGGTGTATTTATTCATGAAAACACGTTAAAAAGGAATTATGAAGTCAATAGCCTACACATCAAATAGTTCATGAACCAAAATATTGATGAGATTTTCACGTTTTATTATCTATCTGATCAATCCTAAACTATTTACTATGAGCTTGAGCTCAATTGTGATTTAATAAAACACTAATTCAAATTAGGTCAAGATAGGTCTAAAATGTTAAAAAATATTAAGGACAAAGAAACACAAAAAGAGAATGAAATCCTAGCATAAGGTGCAATATTAGTTGTTAATGTAATTTGATTTAGTTGAAACTCAAAATGATTCTTCACTTTTCCATCTTGATAAGAGCAAGTATGTGATATAAATGAAATTAAAAACAACTAAAGAAATCACCTAGGGAAGTGCACTTTTATTTTCTTATAGTATAGTTTAGGTGTGTAGAGTATTGATCACACGAGGACTGTAATTACTGGTACTAATTATTTTCATATTTTCTAATGTAATAGAATGAATGATTGAGTTAAAAAAATAAAGACACTAATTTGAATAACTAAATTAAATAAATGATCAAGATTTAAGTGAAGATGAAGATGAGTTATCCTTCATTTGAAGAAAAAATAGAAGGATGTGGAAAAAAGAAAACAAAGGGAAATAAAGACTTTTCTTTTAAAAAGAATAGTAAAGGCAATTCAAAGAATGAGAAAAGCTCTATTATCTGCTATGAGTGTAATAAACTTGGACATCACAATTCTGACTGTCCTTTGCTCAAAAGAAAACAAAAGAAGAGTCATGAAAATAAAAAGAGCATGATGGCAATATGGGAAGATCTAGATTTGTTGAATCTGAATACGACTTAGAAACATCAAAACAAGCAAATATATGCTTGGTAGCTAAAGGGGAAAGCGATGATAAGGTAATCTCTAACTTTAATGATCTTTAGCATGCCTATTTAGAATTGTTAGAAGATTCACATATTATTATAAAACAATATAGATTGTTGAAAAAGAAATTTATTGAAAATTCTAAAAACACAAAACTCATAGAAGACGAAAACATCTACCTTAAGAAAAAAGTAGACGATATGAAAAAGAAAGTAATTGTAGACAGATCTAACGATATTAATCAGCTAATGCAAAGGATTAATTTTCTTTCAGCCGATTTATCAAAATATACTGAAAGTACAAAAAAGATGAATAATATGATTGGAAGTTATAGACATCCAAATGATAAAAGTGGTTTAGGCTTTTCTAGAAGAAATACTATTCATAATAGTAATATTCTTCATAATAGGAATGTTGTTCCTTTTAGAAAGAAAAAGAAATAGTATTCTTATTATTATTCAAAGAACAACTATATGACTAACCCCAAAGGACCCAAGAAAATATAGCTACCTAAGAAGGATATAATATATAATGCAGATTTCCTTACTTGGAAGAAGTATCCACCATCAATGGTACTTGGATAGTGGCTGCTCATGATACATGAAGAGCAGAAGGTCTATGCTCCTAAACCTACAACATAAGCAAAGAGGATCAGTAACTTTTGGAGATAACCAGCAGGGTAAAATAATTGGGATCAAAAAAATTGGTAAAGATTCCTTTTCACCTATTGATGATGTTCTGCTAGTTAATGGTTTAAAGCATAATCTAATTAGTATAAGTGAATCATATGATTATGGTTTTGAAGTATCCTTTAATCAAAATTCTTGTTTAGTTAGAAACAAGGACGAGTCCATATTCTTTCTTGCCAAGAGACGAAACAATCTCTATAAAATTAACTTAACGATTTAAAAAATCAAAATATGAAATATTTCATATCTTATATCAAAAGATGATGAAAAGCTGATTTGGCACAAAAAGCTAGGTCATGCTAACTTTAAACATATTTCCAAATTAGTTAGACATGATTTGGTAAGAGGTTTAGCAAAGGTAAGTTTAACAAAGATTTCTTTTATGAGAGTTTTCAGAAAGCAAAATAAGTTAAAACATCTTTTTCGTCTAAGAATATTGTAACTTCATCTAGACCTCTAGAGTTGTTACATATAGATTTATTTGGTCCAACTAGAATAGTATGTCTTGGTGGAAAGAAATATGGTCTCATAATTATTGATGACTTTACTAGATTTTGTTAGATATTGTTTTTATCTTATAAAGATGAATATCATAAATGATTTAAAGTTCTATACAAAAAGTTACAAATGAAAAAGGAATTTCTATTCTTAGAATTATGAGTGATCATAGTAGAGAATTTAAAAATGAAAAATTCAAATTGTTTGATAAAGAGAACGGAATTTTCCATAATTTCTCTACTCCTAAAACTCCTCATCAAAATAGAGTTGTAAAAAGAAAAAACAGGATGATTCAGGAAATGACAAGGACTATTGTTGGAACCCGTCTCCGAAATCCAACTCTTGATCTTGCTCTGATACCATAACTGTTGGACCCCATTTCTAAAAACTCTTGATCTTTCTCTGATACCATAAATGTTGGATACCGTTTCCGAAACCTAACTCTTAATCAAAAAATCATAACATAAGACTTGAGGTATTTCCAATATCATATGACTCTCAAATCTTTACTTCATTATACTCTTTAATACATCACTTACAACTAATTTCATCATTTACAAAAAACCCTAACATTCCTTTTTCCACACTATCTCACTTACTCGTGTATATATATATATATACATATAAAACAACAATTCATGATCAAAGTTCATCCACTCAAGTGGATGACTTCTTCAAGTGTACTCAGTTCTAACTTAACCTCATCCTTAATTAATTGAAATTCCCAACTCCACCTCATCCATGCACTAATTCACATTTCAAATCCATACACAAAACCATATTTCCTTAACATCATAAATTAACAGTTTTACAAACTCCAATGGAATTTTGAGCCATAATACAATATTTCACAAAATCTCAAAATACATATAATGCTTGAACTATAATTGCTCAACGTAATTACAACCTTGGTCTACATAATTAATTTCAAACAAAACAAAGCATGCAAATCTAGAGTAATGCCTTGTCTCTGTTTCACTCTTTCTCTTGCTTATCACCTGGAGATGGGGAAAAAGAGGGGGTGAGCTTGAAAGCTCGTGGGCAACAGTTTATAATAAAAGATAAGAAAAAACTTTTGAAACCCTTTTTCTTGCCATAGAAAACTTTTATTGAGTCTAAAACACATATTTCTCAAAATTCTTGTCAAAAGTTCAATATGCATTCATCATGTCAACCAAATCATAAGCACATAAGCATATCAGAATGGTTTGGAAGGTCCATAAACAGAACGAACAATCACATTTCCATATAATGGTCCTGTGAAGTCATGAACAGAATGAACTAGCACAATCCCACTTAGTGGATTTGTGTAGTCGTAAAGATGAGGAAGTCCATAAAGGAGCTCCATGCCACTAGTGGGCAGGATGGAGAAGTCTTAAGTCAAAGTGCACTTGACAATAGAATGGACCAAACCAAGCCCACATAACATGTATTTCATAATCTTGTAACTTGTTGCCCAAAATGGCAATTCTTGAAAACTTGCTTTTCATAGCTTGCTATCTTTATCTTGAAAATCCATTCTTGAAAACATGATTTCATAATCATGCATCTTTTCAAAAGAATCATTTTCAAAGTCTATTCATAGATCAATCAACACAATTCATGTCACAAACATATAACAATTTCACAATTGAAATAAGAAGCAAATAATGCAACAGTTATGATTCAATTTAAAATCATTAAACCTTCTTGGCCCGAAAGAAAACTTTTGGGGCTTAATACTTAATTATAAACATGTACCCAGTTTGATTTCCTTGCTCAAACATGCCTCTTCTCTTATTCCTCTTGCTTCTCTGATCCCTTCATTCTTTACCAAATGAAGGGATCCTTAGTTCAAAAGGAAGCTCTTTTCTTGCTCTCCTTTTTTCTCTTCTTGGACAGCTTCGAAATCATTCTTGAAGACTAAGAAAAATCAAACCCTAGCTTATTTTCTCTTCTTTCTCTTTCTCTCTCATTTTCGGTATTCTCTGCTGCTTATCCTTCCATTGAAGTTTTTCTTGTTCATGTATCAGCAAGACAACACTTCTTCTTCCAATTATGCCCTTAGTGAATGATAAATGTCCTATTTGTCCTTCCGTTTATGCCTTATGTCTTCTACTCTTATCTTGCCGAAAACACCCTTGAACATTCTGACATAACATTTTATTCTGGAAAATCTTCTCTACTGTCTTACTTGTTCAATTCTTATCCACCTACTCACCTTCAGGTTTTTCCTATAACACATCATTTCAAGTCAACTTTACATTCTCTTCTTGACCCCGACACTGAAGTCATTTTTCAACACTTTCCTCTAGAAACATATTCCCCTTATTTCTTATGTCTCCATTGATACTAAAATCATTCAATTTGGTTCTGTCCTCAATCATACTGAACTTGTCTCAGGATAAATGGTATAAATTTCACTATACTTCAAACAATTACAAGTATTCTTTCTTCCCTTCCAGAGCCTCTTCAGGTTTGTTACACAACGTATTCTTTCTACTAACGTAGCATCTCCAGGCTCTTAGCCTTATCTTTCTCTCACTAGAAAGATAGTGTGAGCTTTTCTTACAGTATGGTTAGCTCTCTAACTGCTTCTTGATTCTTGCTAACCACTTCTTGAATCTTTAAAACCATTATTTAGTTGAGTTCTTTAACTAACTCTAACTAAGTAATTGTCCAATGTATAGATGCAACTCCTTTGTATCGCCTGTGTTTTCTATCGTCTGTGTTTCCTATCGTTTGTGTTTTCTATCGTCTGTGTTTTCTATCATCTGTGTTTGCTATCGTCTGTGTTTTCTATCGTCTGTGTTTTCTATCCTCTATGTTCCTTGCGTATGTGTTCCTTGCGTATGTGTTTCTTACGTCTATATTCCTTGCGTCTGTGTTTCTTGCATCTGTGTTCCTTGCATATATGTTTCTTGCATCTGTGTTCCTTGTGTCTGTTTTCCTTACATCTATGTTTGATGTGTCTGTTTCTAACGTCATCACAGACGATTCCTTTCTTTTGTGTTTTCTTTGAGTTAGTCTTTCCTTGCGTCTGTTTTCTGACATCATCACAGACGACTCCCTTTGACTATGTTTTCCTTCAGCCTGTGTTTCCTTGCATCTGTTTCTGACGTCAGCACAGAAGATTCCCTTCGTCTGTGTTTTCCTTAAGTCTGTTTTTCCTTGCGTCTGTCTTCTGACATCATCACAGACGATTCCTTTCATCTGTGTTTTCATTACCTAAGGCCTTATGCCTTATAACCTTAAGTGTTATGCGCAATTTCCCTTACGCAATCTTATAACTTTGATACTTCAAGTCAATTAATCTATGCTATAAAATCCTACCAATATTGAACATAATAATTAACTCCATAAAGTAAGCCCTTGAGGACCTCATAATTTATTTAAATTATGCTTATTCCTCAAAAGAAAAATTAGGGGGCCAATATTTCTTCTCCTCTTAAAAGAATTTTTTCCTCAAAATTCTTATCTGACTAATCAAGAAGGTACGATGTTCCTCCATTTTGCATTTAGCTTCATCACTTGAATAATTTCTTCTAATTGATCATAGTCGATAGACTTACTAAGTCTTTCTATCCCTTATTTGGTCATTCGCTTTCTTAACTAGTTCCTTATTAGGTTTCAGCTAACTTACAAATTTCACTTCGTCTGTTGACATTTCATCTTTGTCAGATTATATCGATATCTCTTAACATACTTACAATAATACATTGTTGTTGGTAATACCAAATCATAAGTCATTGGTCCGGTTCTCATTAACTTCATATGGACCACTACAGTTCAAACTTAATTGATTCTTTAACTTAACCTAAGCACATCTTGTACTCAATCTAAACACACCTTGGAAAAGTGGTACTCTCAGAAACATTTATTCTTTTGCTTCATAGTTCACATCTCTTAGTATTAATAAGTTTAACTCCTACGTATATCTCACTGTATTCCATGTCTTTGGCATGGATCTACGAAATTCATTCATCTTTCTTAAATCAGTTAATTTCTAATACTAATCAAGGTCACTTAGCAGTAACATCTACAATCAATTCTAGTTTTCAACCATCTTTGGCCCTATTCATCCTGGTAAAGAGGCGGACGGCTCTTTTTGTCATCTAACTTCTCATATAGTATTCTAGTGAAATCACCATGATAATGATTGTGATGCTTCAAGTCAAATGGAACTATACATTGATCTCATGTTCCTATGAACTCCAAACTATACGCCTTAAGCATATCTTTGACAGTTAGGACCGTCGGTAATTCAAACATTCAATTACATGAATCTACATTCTTAGCCGCCAAAAAATGTTCCTGTGTATTCCTAATAGGATGTATAACTTACGTTACCATTTGTACTTTTCTAACGATCTCTTTGCTCTATCACCTTTATCGATTACTCATACTTCTTATTTCAATCATAAGGTGTCATTCTTCCTATTCGAACTTAAAGTTCGTATTCATTTTTGGTTCTTAGTAAGATTCGCAATTTCTGGATCCTCATTTTGGGTTTTGTTCGTGTAAAACTGATCTTAAATTTTCAATGACAACTCAATTTACCCAAAATTTAACTCCATTATGTCCTCTTTATTGCCCCAGATTTGATAATTTCAATATCTAAATTTGTGATACACTACCATTGAATTCTGTATTCAATGCATTAGATTACAACACTAGCTTTACTAGTATAGTACTCACTTGTACAATCATAGTCCTTCGAATAACTCTACCTATTGTCTCAGTATCAAGCAATTTATCCACTGAGTTATATCCTCCTTTTAAGTCCAAATACATCATAATTATATACCTCATCCTTAATTGGTTCAAGCATTGCATAATCAACACATTTCTATAAAAGATCACTACCCATGATCATGACAGAAACAAATCTCCCACTTATCCTGTAGTTTTCTAGTTTTGCTCAAAATAGAATTTTAGGTCAGTTTTCTTTGACCATTATGATCTAGAAAATTAGGTATTTAGGCAACTCCTTCTAATGAAATGTTCCCCTTTGTCTTAGGTTTCTAATGACATTAAATTCAGGCATTTTAGTTTAGTATTATATAAGGTGTAACCAAAATGCTATGGACTGTTCTCATACCTCGATAGCATACAGTTCTTGACTTCCAGCCAATTTCAAGAACCTTAAGAATAGAACTAAAATTTGATTCCTTCATGAAAATTGTATTAGTATGTCTCTAGTTTCATTTAAAGGAAAAAATCCCATTTGGATATCCATAGATCAAGATATGGTGAAAATATGGATGCATGTTCAGTAAAAACACTCCATCTTGTTGGAGTTATGTAAATATAGTGCTTTGGATAGCAAGTGTATTTATATGTAACTTAATCTTCTTCCAGTTACAGGTTTGTAATGAAAATATTTATTATTAATTAAAAAAAAGTTTGGTTTTTTTGTATAAGTATAATATAACTACTCATAAGGAACCAAGATTCTTTTTTAACAATATACATATACATAAAAATGTATGCGAAACATGCATATTATTATAATCTAAATTAATTGATTAACAATTGAAAAATCAAATTGGTCGCTTTATTACAGTTTAGACTGTAGTGTTGCGATTTGTCTCCATGTAAGTAAAGGAGTTTAATTCTAAGGAATGATGAGTTTCATATCATGATAGTAGTCGATTATCGATGATGGCACTATTAAATGAATATGGAATCACGTATGTTTTAATGAATAAAGTAAGTTGTTAGTTTAATCTTAAAACGTACATTTTAGCATTTGCTTATTATGGACTACAATCTTAATGAGTTGTGAACTCATATGTGTTTCATTATAATTCTTGATATGATCGAAATAGATTTTTATAGCATATCAATCCTGTGTTTGTAAGTTGGAATTATTAATGGAAATATGTATCAGAGAACATTCACTCAAATAAAAATTTATGGTGATATCATCACTTTTAAATGTTTTATGGAGATTGGTGATTAAACTGGTGCTAGTAGTTTGATGGACTAGCTACCCATTAAGTCTTAACCCCAAGATGCGATCTTGTGTGTTAATCACCGTATAGAGTAAAACGGGAGATCTAGAAGAAAAAACCAACATAAGGGAAAAACGGTAAATTTACCCTTTGTTGTACGGATGACTATAATAAGGGTCATAATAGGGTTTGCAATTAGACATTTTATTCGAAACATGTGTTTTCATAATATTTAGGAATTCAATAGTTCAACTAATTGTCTTTAATGGAATGAACTTTAGTTAATAAGCTAGAATTAATTCTAATGAGATTAAATTAATTCTGGCTTTTTGGAGCTTGAATTATCTAAGTCCAATAAAATTCCCCACTTGGCTTAAAGGAAGGTTATCAAGCAAAGTAAGAAATATAAATGGATATTTTAAAGCCCATGATTGAATGTTGGGCTTGTACTAATTAATTGTTAATTAGAAACCCAAATGAACATTTAAAAATGGGCTAAACTTTAGTTTAATTTGATTAATTAAATTAAAACAAAATTCTTAAAGGAATGGAAGATGAAATTTTAGTTTTATTAGGGCTAAATGTGTAGCTGCACATTTAGCATTGAATTAATGATTTATCATCATTAAATGAAGTAATGATCTTACCATTAAATGGTTTAATGGTTGTCTTTTAATGATGGCATGTATTGCAACCTTTTAGCATTCATTTGATTGAAGATGAAAGAGGTGCATTTAATGGCTCATCTTCCTTCTTTTATCACTAAAACGGAAATTGACATCTCATTTTTGGTTATTGGTCTTTTTATATAGCCATCTTAAAACAATTGAGAGGAGTCTCATTTAATGGCTTCTTTATGTTTCATTAAAGAATGAAGTGATGCATTGGATGCTCTCCAATTCTTCTTTTTTTTTCATGTATAATCGAAATTGACAAGGTATAAGAGAGGTATTCTTGTATTTTTTGGACTCTTTCTCCTTTATTGCATATGTTAGTCAAAATTTGCATGAGAGGTGTCCCATCTTTGGCTGCTTTCATCTAACAAAAATCTCTTCCAAATATTTGTTCTCCTTTCCCACCAAAGGATCTTGTTAACCAAGTTGTCCAAGAAGAATAAGTGGTAGATCGGATTGGTTGAGGATACATTAACAAAAGAAAGGATTCAAAAGCAAGGCTATAAAAGGAGAGGATAGCACAATGAGGAGTTAAAGCTGTAGCTAAAGAAGTCAGTAATATAATCTCCATCTTGTTCTTATGATAATTGTCTTCTATATACCGTATCATATATAGCATGGCATATTGATTTGGTTATCTTGTTTTCGTTGTGTTTATATTTCTAAAAAGTTTTGATATCTACCATTTAACCAAATGTTGAATGTTTTAGACCTAACAATTGGTATCAGAGCCATTTTTATTATGCATGATTTCAATTCCTGTATGTGATGCATGGGTTGGCAATTAATTTTTGTGTGTTCCATATTTTTATTTGATAGAAATATAGATGGTTTATTTTTTTTCTCTTTTGGTTGTCCATAAAATTTATATTTATCATGTAAGATTTCTTCATTTGGCTTGTAAAAAGGAGGGTGGTCTATCATCACCTTGTTTCCTCCTCGGCTTCATTTTTTTGTTTATTTTGATTTTGTAATGTACAAATTGATGCAATGATGGAGGTGATGAAGTCATGGATTGAAGAAATGAAGAGGTAATGGTTTCGATGTATCCTTTGGATTGAAGAAATGAAGAGGTAATGGTTTCGATGTATCCTTTTGTGCATTTGCAGAGTTTAGGTATTCCAAAAACCAAAATGCTGGAATTTTGTTTCAATGAATCAAGTTTCGGTTTTTTATGTAAAAACAAGTGCTGAAATTTTGTTTCAATGAATCAAGTTTTGGTTTTGATAAAAAAAATTGTTTTGGTTTTTTGTTTTAATGGAATAATTTTTGGTTTTAATAAAAACAAGTACTGGAATTTTTTGCTATGACAAAGATTTGGATTAATGAAAATCTAGTGCTGGAATATTTTTTTTCGAAGTGACAAAATTTGGTTTTGTAAAATGCCATTACACAATTTTTACTGAATGGGCTAGGTCATATGAGCGAAGAGTTCGAAGCGGAAGATCCAAGTCCAAGAAGATTATTTTGGGCCTAAAAATCTTGTGTTTTTTTATGGTCTAGGATGGACAATCAAAAGTGGTTTATTAGTTCATGAGATGAATGGATGCAAATAATATTTGATATTATGCAATTTAGAAAATGCCAACCTTAGGCTTTTCCATGCATTCATTATGTATGATATATACAATGAAATAATTTAGGATGGATAATAAATTGCATCTATACAAGATGGTATTTATTAAAATTTAAAGCCCAAAAAGATTGAGTGGGAGAGGATTCTCATGTGAGAGTCCATGGTCTCCATATGATGGCCCATTGCATGGTTTGGGTCTCCTAAAGGATAAGTCAACTCATTGGTAGTAAATGTGACCCACTAATGAGAAATGATTTGCAAGTGCCTTTACTGGATGAATCAAATGGCTATACACTCTAACATAGTTTATCAAATAACCTGCCCACCATAGCTTTGTCGATAAATGTATGGACCAAATTATGACGCTTCTCAAAAAGTTAGGCATGAAGACGCTTAGTAGTCTTTTGAGTGGGAGGGTCCTAGTTTTTCTTTTAATAGATAAGATAGCCCACCGTCATTTATTCTATTATAGATAAGAAAAATAACCATCGTATAATGATTTAATTATTGTTACGTTTTGTTAAATCTAGCATCATACATATATGCTTCACGATTATATACAAAGTTGCAATATTGTTGACTAGTTTACTTACTCTTTAATAATTTATATTTTCAGGCATAATCGCCACATAATGAATCCACATATTTTGCTCATAAAAAATAACAAATTAGAAAGCGGAGAGAATTTAAATGAATGGAGACATAACCTAGATATTGTTCTTCAATATAAACGGATTTCATAGGTATTAACAAAAAATGTGCCTGCAACGCTGAGAGAAAATTCAACTCCTAAGCAAGTGTAACAATATGAACGATGGAAAAATGCAGATAAGACCACTAAATGCTATATTTTTGCCTCTGCTAGTGGAATGCTACAAAAGCAAATTGCATGCTTGAAAATTGCAAGTGCGATGTTCCATCACCTATATAAGATGTTTAATGTGAGGATTAGGTCTGCTAGGGTGAAAACTATCCCATCATTTCCTAATCTTAATCAAAAGCCTGGTGAATTAGTGCGGGATTACATACTTAAGGTAATCTCTACGGTTACAGAGGTTGAGATGCTTGTGGCGGATATGGATGTTGAAACGCAAATGATTATGATCATCAATAGCTTAAACTCTTCATTTCAGCAATTCGAGTTGGATTTTGAGCTCAACACCAAAGATTATACCTTGAGTGAGCTGATGAATACCCTCCAAAATATGAAGGAGATATTAAATGTCAAGGCTACTAAGCCTGAGGGCTAATGTAGCATCTTCTTCCAACTCCAAGGGAAAGGGCATGTAGAAGAAGAAATATCCAGTGAAAAGGAAGGCCCAAACAGGGGTCAAGGCCCAACCCATCAAAAAGAAGGCTAAAGTGGACACTAAGGGAAAATGTTTCCGTTACAGTGAGATAGACCATTGTAAAAGAAACTACGCGGTCTACCTTGGGTCCCTCAAAAGCAAACAAGGTATAGGTTTCCTAAGTTTGTTAGGAACTAGAAATATGGTAAAATCATCTGATTCTTGGATGTTAGATTCTAAAGCCACTAACCATGTTTGTAAGTCTTTGCAGGGGTTCCAACAAATGAAAAGACCACTTAAAGGCTAGTTTCAAGTCAAAATATCAAATAGATCCTTTGTTTCGGCAGAATTAGTGGGAGTTGTTATATCAGATTTTCCTAGTGGTTATAAGTTCTATTTAGAGGATGTTTACTACATTCCAATGATTGTAAGGAACATGATTTTTTTTTTATAAAGTCTTGTTATTCCATATAATTTGAAAATGTTGTTTCAATATATGAGAATAAGGATTTTATTTGTAATGCAATAATTAAACAGGGATTGTTCTTTATAGAACCTATGAAAGGCTCACTAAATACCACAGAATTAATAAAACCAAGACATTTAAATGACTTTAGCATTAATTCAAAATATGTATGGAACTAAAGAATGAGTCATATCATTCAGAAAAGACTTAACAAGTTAGTAAAGGATGGGATCCTTATGGGCATGGATAATGATCCATCACCCACCTGTGAATCTTGTATTGAAGGAAAAATGACCAAGGCCTCATTTCCTTCTAAAGGAAACAGATCTGAATCTACATTGCACTTGGTACATACAGTTGTGTTTGGGTCCAGGAACGTGCAAGCTAGAGGAGGTTATGAATATTTCATAACCTTTATAGATGATTACTCAAGGCATGGATGCATAAAAAGAATGAATCCTTTGAAAATTTCAAAGAATTCAAAGTCGACGATGAGAAGCAACTAGGCAAGCCATTAAAAAAAATTTGATTAGATCGAGGTGGTAAGTATTAATCTGAAGAGTTCCATCAATTTCTAATTGACAATAGAATTGTTTCCAACTTGTTAGCTCCCCAGACACCTCAACAGAATGGTGTAGTTGAGAGTAGGAATAGGGCTATATTAGAAATGTTAAGATCAATGATGTCCTATGCTAGCCTTCGAGAATCGTTCTGGGGATATGCCATACAAATAACAACATATCTTCTAAATTTTGGCCTATCCAAATTCGTGCCTAAAACACCTAGGGAGTTGTGGACTGGTCGAGTACCTTCATTGTAGCACTTGAGGACTTGGGGTTGCCCAATCTATGTTATAAGGCCTAAATCCACAAAGATGGAAACAAGGTCATAAGTATGTTTGTTTGTAGGATATATTATGGGTACTCGAGGGTACTATTTTTATATTCCTCAGGATAGGAAGGCATTTGATGGAGCATTGGACTGTAGTTAAGTGTATACTTAAGTATCTTTGTAGGACGAAGAACTTAATGCTTGTTTACTCAAGAAGTAACCTTATTCTGAAAAGATATAACAGATTCTGATTTCCAATAAGATATTTATTTAAGGAAATCAACTTCTAGTTCTATATTTCGTTTAGAAGGTGGAGCCATCATCTGGAGGAGTGTCAAGCAATCTTATATTGCTGATTCAACTATAGAGTCTGAGTATTTTCTCCTTGTGAAGCAGCAAAGGAAGAAGTCTGGCTCTACAAGTTCCTAAATGATTTAAAGGTAGTTTTTGATATAGAAAAAGCCCTTACACTTTATTGTGATAATAGAGGGGTAGTGGCCAATTCTAAAGAACCTCAAAACTATAAAGCTACCAAACACATTGAGCAAAAGTATCAACTCATAAGGGAGATAATACAACGTAGGGTAGTGAATGTGGTAAAGATTCCCACATAATAAAAACTTGCTGAGCAGTTCACAAAGACATTTTCTCAAAAAAGCTTAGTGGGTCAACTAGAAGGGATGAGAATGAGGAATATGTCAAGCTTGCTTTAGGGCAAATGGGAGATTGTTGGACTTATGTAAATATAGTGCCCTGGAAAGAAAGTGTATTTATATGCAACTTAACCTTCTTCCAGTTATGGGTTTCTAATGAAAATATTTATTATTAATAAAACAAAAGAGTTTGGTTTTATTTGTATAAGTATAACATAACTAGTTATAAGGAACCAAGATTCTTTTATTAACAATATACATATAGGTGAAGAAGTATAGGAAACATGTATATTATTCGAATCTAAATTAATTAATTCACAGTTAAATAATCATGTTGGTCACTTGATTATGGTTTAGATTGTAGTGTTGCAATTTATCTCCATGTAAGTAAAGGAGTTTACTTCAGGGGAAAGATGAGTTTCATATCATGATAGTAGTCAACTATCGATAATGTTACTATTAAATGAATCTGGAATCACGTGTGTTTTAATTAATAAAGTAGGCTATTACTTTAATCTTAAAACATACATTTTAGCATTTGCTTATTATGGACCACAATCTTGATGAGTGGTAAAGTCATATGTGTTTCATTGTAATACTTAATATGACTGGAATGGATTTTTATAGAGTATTAATCTCGTGTCTACATATTGGAATTATTAATTGAAACATGTTTTAGGGAACATTCACTTAAATAAAGAGTTTCTAGTGATATCATCACTTTTAGATGTTTTATGGAGATTGATGATTAAGCTGGTGCTAGGAGTTTGATGGACTGGCTACCTATGAAGTCTTAACACCAAGATGAGATCTTGTGTGTTAATCATTATATAAAGTGAAACGGCAAATCTAGAAGAAAAAGCCAGTAAAAGGACAAAATGGTAATTTACCCTTTATTACGCATATGACTATAATAAGGTTCATAATAGGGTTTGCAGTTGGACATCTTATTTGAAATATTTGTTCTTATAATATTTAGTAATTCAAGAGTTCAACAAATGGTCTTTAGTAGAATGACATTTAGTTAATAAGCTAGAATTAATTATAATGAGATTAAATTAATTCTGGGCTTATCAGAGCTTGAATTATTTATGTCCAATAAGACGCCCCACTTGGCTTCAAGGACGGTTATCAAGAAAAGTAAGAAATATATATGGAGGTGTTAAAGCCCATGATTGAATGTTGGTCTTGCATTAATTAGTGGTTAATTAAAAGCCCAAATGAACATTTAAAAATCGACTAAACTTTGGTTTAATTTAATTAATTATTAATTAGAATGAGATTAAATTAATTCTGGGCTTATCGAAGCTTGAATTATTTATGTCCAATAAGATACCCCACTTGGCTTCAAGGAAGGTTATCAAGTAAAGTAAGAAATATACGTGGAGGTGATAAAGTCTATGATTGAATATTGGTCTTGCACTAATTAGTGGTTAATTAGAAGCCCAATTAAACATTTAGAAATAGGCTAGACGTTGGTTTAATTTGATTAATTTGATTAATTAAATTAAAACAAAATTCTCAAAGAAATTGAAGGTGAAATTTTGGTTTTATTAGGTCTAAATGTGCAGCTGCATATTTACCTTTGAATAGCTAAATAAAGATGGTTTTTATCATGCTTTATCATCATTAAATGGAGTAATGATCTTACCATTAAATGGTTTAATGGTTTTCTTTTAATGATGGCATGTATTATAACCTTTTAGCATTCATTTGACTAAAGATAAAAGAGGTGCATTTGATAGATCATCTTCCTTCTTTGATCATTAAAACCAAAATTGACATGTCATTTTAGGTTATTGGTCTTTTTATATGGCCATCTTAAAACAAATGAGAAGAGTCTCATTTAATGGCTTCTTTTTGTTTGATTAAAGAATGAAGTGATTTATTTGATGCTCTCTACTTCTTTTTTCTTTTCATGCATAATCGAAATTGACAAGGTGTAAGAGAGTTGTTCTCGTATTTTTGGGACACTCTCTCCTTTCTTGAATGTGTTAGACAAAATTTGCATAAGAGTCATCTCATCTTTGGCTGCTTTCTTCTAAGGAAAATCTCTCCCAAATATTTCTTCCCCTTTCCTACCAAAGGATCTTGTTAACCAAGTTGTCCAAAAAGAACAAGTGGTAGATCAGATTGGTTAAGGATACAATCAAAAGAAAAGGATACATTGAAAAAGGAAAGGATTCAAAAGCAAGTCTGAAGAAGGAGAGGATAACACAATGACGAGTTAAAGCTAGAACTAAAGGAGTCAGTTCTATAATCTCCATCTTGTTCTTATGATAATTGTTTTTCATATACCGTATCATGTATAGCTTGGCATATTGACTTGGTTATCTTGCTTCCACTGTGTTTTGATTCCTAAAAAAGTTTTGAAATCTACCGCTTAACCAACTTTTGCATGTTTTATTTTTCGATCCAGCATATCTAACCTACTCCAATATACTTTATCATCGACCTTACATATAATTCATCTCCAATCAATAACGATGTACGTTATGCTAACATAAAACATAAGAGGGTAATCAATCACTTTCTTGTTTAAGAAAAGTGTCCTTAATTACCAAGCTAATATGCCCTCTCAGGTATTCAAATATACTCCAAAAGTAAGATGGAATGGAAAGGATCTCCCATTAGTTAAGCCACATCTCACCATTTTCTAGGCCTAACATACCTAAATGTCCATGTATCATTTTTGTCTTACTCTTTTAACATTTTTCATAAATTTAGGTGCTCTCATCACTTCATCAATTACTCATTCATATCAATAAATTCCCAGTTCACTAATTCTAATCATCAAACAAGATCTATAACATAACTGACACACAATTTCATCATAACCACTTAAAATATTTCATACCTTGGGATATGTTAATTGAATGCATATACTATCTTTGCAATGCTTCTAAATCATGATTCATATGTGTGTGCAAATATAATGCATGCCTATGGAATGCTCTTCATATATTCTCACATAATATGGCTCAATCTAATAACTCATCCTTAAATGTCGAAATAGGTTAATACAATTCCTCCCCCTAAGAAGTTTTGTCCTTGAAATTCTTACCCGATTGATCGAATAGATAGGTGTATTGTCTCTTCAAGCTTTCTTCTATTTCCCATGTGGCTTCTATTCTCAAATGGTTATTCCAAAGAAATTTAACTAATGGGATTGCCTGGTCTCTTAATTGTTTAGTTTGGTACCTTATTATTTTGGTCAGTTCCTCCGCATAACCTAAACTACTCAAAATTTTTACCTCCTATGCTGGTAACATATATGTTGGATTTGATTGATATCTCCAGAGCATGCTGACTTGAAACACATTGTGAATCTGAGACATCTCTGATGGTAATGCTAATTTATATGCTAATGGTTCTATTCTCTCAGTAATCTTATAAGGACCAATGTATCTAGGACTTAATTTACCCTTTTTACTGAACCTTAATATTCCCCGCCAAGGATATACTCGCAAAAACACCTTATCCCCCACTTGGTATTCCATATCTCTTCAATGCTGATTTGCATAACTTTTATGTCTATCTTGAGCTGCTTTGATTTTATTACGGATCAATTTTACTTTATCAACTATGTCTTGAATCAACTTCAGGCCCTTAATAATCCTTAAGCCTTCTTCATCCCAATACAATGGCGATCGACACTTCTTGCCATATAATGCCTCATAAGGAGCCATAACAATACTGCCGTGATAATGATTATTGTATGCAAATTCAAAAAGTGCTACAAATTGGTCCCATTCTCCTTGAAGTTCCATTACACAAGCTTTAAGCATATCCTCATTGGTCCTAATGGTTATCTCACTCTGTCCATCCATTTAAGGATGAAATATTATACTAAAATTCAATTTTGTACCCAATGGTTTCTATAAACTACCCCATAATCTTGAAGTTAATCTGGGATCCCGATCAGACTCAATAGACAATGGAACACCATGCAATCTCACTTCCTCATTAACATAGTTTTGGGCAAACTGATCCAGTGTATTATTCTCTTGCATAAGTATAAAAATGGTCGATTTTGTTAATCTGTCAATAATAACCCATATAACATTATATGGCCTCGAAGTCCTCAGTAAACCCATAATGAAATCCATTGTGATTCTCTCCCATTTCCACTCTAGTATAGGTAATGATTGTAATTTTCCAATTGGGGCCTGGTGCTCTGCTTTTATCTGTTGGAAAGTTAAACACTTACTAACATACTCAATTACTTGCTTTTTCATCCATGGCCACCAGAAATGTTGTATGATTGTATTATACATTTTAGTAGTACTAGGACGTATAACATATGTAACTAATGTGCTTCCTCTAAAATTTCTTTTTTCAAGTTAGCAACATTAAGTACATATAATCTCTGCTTTAACCATAACACATCATCCCTCAATTCAAATTTAGAATTTGGGTTCTGTTTCGATTGTTCTATAATAAGCTTCGCTAATTCTGGATCCTCATCTGGAGCTTTTCTAATCTTTTCATATAGTAATGGTATAAGCTTCAATGTAGCTATCAGTGCTTCATTTTACCCCAAACTCAATTCAACATTCAATGCTCTCAATTGTACTAGGTGTGGTAATCTTGAGGTTTGAATCTGGGCTACACTACTATTAGATTTTTTATTTAAAGCATCTATCAATGCATTAGCTTCACCTGGATGGTATTCAATTATATAGTCATAATCTTTAAGAAGTTCAATCCACCTTCGTTGTCTTATGTTCATCTCCTTCTGACTCAACAAATACTTTAAACCTCTATTATCTGTGTATATCTGAAATGCCTCACCATATAAATAATGTCTCCAAATCTTTATTACAAATACCACTACAGTAAGTTCTAAGTCATAAACCGAGTCACTAAATTCATGATGTCTCAACTATCTTGAAGCATAGGAAATCACCTTACCATACTACATTGGAACACATCCTAATCCTTAGGGTGAGGCATCACTATATACAATATATCCCCTAGATCAAGACAGGATAGAAAACGCAGGTGCTGTAGTCAATCAGTGTTTAAATTCCTCAAAACTTCTTTAGTAGACATCGGCCCATTTGAAAGGTACATTCCTCCTCAAAAGCTTTGTCAAAGGGGATGCAATTAAGGAAAACCCTTTGACAAACCTTTTGTAATATCTTGCTAATCCCAAAAAACATAGAATTTCATACACATTTTTTGAGATTCCCTATTTGATCACCACCTCCACTTTCTTTAGATCCACCTGAATACCTTGTCCAGATACTATATGACCAAAGAACACCATTTGATCAAGCCAAAATTCACATTTACCAAACTTGGCATATAATTGGTTCTCTTACGACATTTGTAAGATTAACCTTAAGTGTTTAGAATGTTCTTCTCTACTTTTCAAATTCACAAAAATATCATCAATAAATACAATCACAAACTGATCTAGATAAGGGTGAAATATCTTGTTTATTAGGGCCATCAAGTTGTAGAAGCATTTGTCAATCCAAAAGGCATCACCAAGAACACGAAATGCCCATACCTGGTCTTAAATGCACTCTTTGATACATCTACTTCAGCTATCTTTAGCTGATAGTATCCAAATGTCAAATCCAATTTAGTGAACACTTGGGCTTCATATAACTGATCAAATAGATCATCTGTCATTGGTAAAGGGTACTTATTTTTCACTATCACCCTTTTCAACTATCTATAATCAACATACAATCTAAAATCCTATCCTTCTTTTTCATAAATAAGACTGGCCCCCCTAGGGTGATACACTGGGTCTGATGAAGTCCTTGTCTAACAATTCCTGTAGTTGAGTCTTAATTTCCATAGGTTCCATCCTATATGGAGGAATAAATATAGGAGAGGTGCATGGAATAAGAGCATTAGTGTACTCTGTCTCTCTATCAAGAGGTAATACTGATAATTCACTAGGGAATACATTAGGAAAATCCCTAATATTAGGAATATCCTAAATTGTTTGCTCATTCCAGGTATCAGTTACATAGGTTAGGTAAGCCTCACTTCCACCTTGAATTAATTTGAAAGCACTCATCAGAGAGATCAGTCTAGTTGGCACTACTTGGCTAACACCCCGAAATATTACTCTAGGCTATGTAGGAGATTCAATGATCACCTTTTTGGTGTAACAGTTCATTATAGCTCTATGTTTAGTAAGCCAATCAATGCCTAGGATAAGATCTATCTCTCTTAATTAGAGTACTATTAGGTCAACCTCTTACTCAACCTAGTCAATCCGAATAATACACTTCTTACACACTTCCCCACTTACAGTAATATAACCTATAGGAGTATTCACCTCTAAACCATATTCCAACATCCCTTTCTCACAATTTAATTTAAAATCCAAATAGGGGGAAATAAATGAATGTGTGGACCCTGGATCTAGCAATGCATAGGCCTCAAATTGAAAAACGTATAGCAAACCTACAACCACATTAAGGGAGTTTGTGCTTCTAGTCTAATCAAGGCATAGATTCTAGCCTAGGACTACAATTGTTTACTTCTTACTTCAGTTCTGGCATTAGGACTTATGGATCTCACTCTTCCCCTACCTCTACATCTCTGTACCCCGCCACTGGCTCTACTTTATTGGACAGTCACTTCAAATATAGGTCCCCCTCTCATTCCAAACTGTCCTCCTGCAATGGTGGGACAATCTTTGATCGATGCTTAAGAGAGACACAACGGAAACAAGCTCCTAACAATGTCCAACATTTGCCACCATGTTTCTTCCTGCAGTGCCTACATTTAGGCATATGCGGTGGTTACCTACTATATGATGGTCCTCCAGACACCCAGCCTCTACCAAAAGAGGTAAAGCTACCTCTTGGCTTGAATCTTGACTGTCTCGATCTCAACTGTGACCTTAACAGTTCACTCTGGCATTTGATGAACTTTCTACCTGAATCAGCTTAACATTCACCAAGTCTCCTCAGTCTGAACTCCTACCTATACTCACCCTATTCATCTTTTAACAACTATTCAATTCTAATTGAAAAATGCTCTCAATTCAGTAAAGCTACTCAAATTAGTGATTGTCAACCTCATTTTGATTTCAATATTCACCCATCTTCGAATCGTAAACATTGATCTTCCTTAGTCGGGACCAGAGCCATAGCATAACCTAGAAACTCATTAAATTGTACTTCGTACTCAGCTGCAGTGAAGTTCCCCCATTTCAGATCGAGGAACTCCTTCATTTTCTTGTCTTTGGCATGAAATTTTCCTTGAATACCTTTAAAAAGTCTTCCCAAGCTAGTCTGTAAGGTCGGGCATCTGGGAACGATCTTCCACCATTGGTAAGCAGGACCATATAGTAAAAAGAAGGCATAATCAAACCTCTCATCTGGTTCATAATCCATCTATTCCAATATTCTTTCTATCCTTTTTAACCAACTCTCTTCCTCAGCAGGGTCTATACTTCTATAGAAGTCTACAACTCCCTATTTTTTAAGCTTATCGTACCTCCTTTCTCTCCTATCAGGTACTCTCGGGGGCATTGGCTCAGACTGAGACATTATTGGCTCCTATTGATTCAAGGTCAGCTGACTCAACAACTTGTTCCCTTACGATGGATGACTTATAACACGCACTAATTTTTTATCACTATACAAAATTCTCACTAAATATCATATTAAATGACTCATACATGTCCCTAGAGATGCTAAGCCATGCTCTGATACCAAAAATGTAACATACCACTCTCTTAGGGTATGTGTCCAATATTTTAAGGAGTATCTGAATGCACACATCCCACATGAATGATATATTAGAACGGTCACATTACTTATCGAGGCATAATGTAGAACATAAACATACATTGTCATTTCATTGAAAGCATTTGGTTCATAAACATAAAAATTCGTTATGTAATTACATTTATAATTTATACGTACTTAACACACAATATGTGAAGGTTCACACCCCTATACAATATGTATAACATGAAACCAGATGTTGGATCAAAGAATTCTAACTACAGTCTTCAAAATCAGCTGATTAGATCTTTGAGGCATTTTTATGCCTAATATTGACAATTAAGACTGTTGTTAGTTTGCCTCAGGCCTTAGGTCTTCTCAATGTCTTAAAATCATTTTGATGAGATTGTAAACTCAGTGAGTGAACTATCATCGATGTGCTCACCCATACCAGGATATAAATATCACAAACAATAGTCAAATTCATATGTGCATTAGGTTGTTCAGAATCAGACCTCATTTAACATGTTTTTTAATTGTGTATACCAACTCACAATATATAAACATTTCAATAAATACTTTATGTGTAACATCCCGTTACCTTTGGTAGGTTAGAATCATAAATATGAGTGATTAGTGAGGGCTTAGAATGCTCATACACTATATGATATGCTCATATTTATGAATATTGAATTTTTGCACCTGAAAATAATTGTACATGCATTCATAGACATTCCGAGTATAATTGATTTATAATTGAATTGTGAATGTGATTTTGTCGAGAATTGTGGTTTTTATATGTTGAAAAAATGATTTGGAGAGTTATTTAGTGATTTAGATTTTTTGGAGATTTTTAGAAATTTTCTAAAATTTTGGGTAAATTTTGGACTAGGAAAAATGTCAAATGGCAAGACAATCGACAAATAGCAGTAGAATTGAGAATCAAATCGCAGTGAAAATTTTTACTAATGACTTTGGGAATTAATGACATATGTTATTGAAATTTGGAGACAACTGGACTAGAAATTGGAGTTAAATGGATTAGTTTTTAAAGAGGGGTCCAAATGGAACCATAGTATGGTGACAAGTGTCACCAACACTCGTCACTCATCACTCACTAACAAATACACCCATTTTAAGTGAATTTTGGTCTTTCATTTTTGCTCTTCTCTAACTCACGAAGCTTCATCTTCTTCACTTCTTTATGTTTTTACTTCTCCATTATTTTCCCTCCACCGAAACCCCTACTAACCTCTGTCAAATTGATTTTTGGCCATAATATAATACTAGTTACTTAAATAGCTTGCTACCTTCTTTTTATTACTAAAAGATCCAACCTAATCCATCTTTAGAAGATGAGATCATGTGAATGCTTGGAAGTTAGGGTTGACTAAGATTTTGAAGATTTTGAAAAGAAATCAAGTAAGTTATGTCTTAAATATCATGGCTATGGTTAAATGAAGCTAGAATGATGAGTACATTAAGATTTATGACATGATTATGTGAGTTTTTATGAGTGTGTCGTGGGTGTGAAAATCTGGAAAAACTTGAAAATGATGGATTGGAAAATGTTCACTGCATATGCTACAGTATTTTAGCCATAACTTCTTCTAGATTTGTTCAATTGAGCTAATTCTTGATCTGAATTAAACTACAGATATACGACTATATTTTTCATGAGGACACCAAATTTTAATTCTGTTGTTAAGAGTCTCATAATTTTACATGAATTCTGAGAATTTCTGGGAATGAATAGGAAGAGAGTTAAATTTTTGATCTAAAACTTCCATGAATTTACTGTACTGATTTTAATGGATTTTGACAAAATGGCTTTCAGGAAAGTTGTATATATTTCTTTTAAATTTCCGTTGATGTAAAATTTGTAATTTTTGGAGTTCTGGATCAAAAGTTATGGAGGTTTGAAGTAGAGATTTTGGTAAAGAAGAAGAAGAATTGCATGATAGCGACTTTGAAGTTTTCAGGGGTGTTGAACATCCAATGGTTTTTTGGCAATGTCTTTTTCTTTCGACCTCTAAATGAGATGATCATTGATTTGGAATAAACTAACAACATAGGGCTACATTTTGTATGAAGACATTGATTTCAAATTCTGTCTTTAAAAGTTTCCAATTTTGAATTTAAGCTCAGCGTTGGGTGTCGGAAAAAGTGCAGAAAATGGATGATAAATGCACATATATATGTATATTCTGTTATTAGTGTTTATGATCAAATGTGGGCTATAATTTGGTTATGGATGACGTTGAGTTGAAAATGTTGGATTAGGCCCTACAACCAATTACTTTGGTTGTAGTTTAGTGACAAATTATTTAAAAACATTATTTATCTTGTACATGTTTAGATGTATATGATAAAGTCAATGGAATAATTGTACATTGCAAATGAAATTATAATGAGATTATAATTATGAGATTCATGTTGCATTTATGTATTATTCCTAAAATGTTCCTAGTCATTGTTCTATTAAGATTGGATATTAATAGAACATAAAAAGATTAGCATACGTTGTGTTTTTCCTTATGAAGGAAGTAGTTGATCTCATAGGCTAAAGTATATAGATATTTAAACAAACGTATGGGTGCTTGTTAGAGAACAAGTTCGCTGAATAGACCTGATATGAGAAATCCATTTGGAACATTACTTGTATGTCTATGGAATTCTCATTGTGATGGTTGTATAAGTGATCCTTTGATTTGAGATCACCATAGTTATCTTGTATAGGGATTGCTACGCTTTGATACTATCTGTGACCTATTTAATCATGGGTTGTTTAATCAGTAGTCATTGGATGTAGCATGAACTATATGGAGGTAGTTGAGTGATCAAGATAGGATTTATCACCCTAAAGTAATTAGGGATAATGTTCTGTTATTCTCGATTAATATTGATTCGGGAAATCTTTGGCCAAGGTGGAATGATATTTTGTAAATAGTTTCCAAATATCATTAATTGAATCAATAGCTAAAGGTTTTATCTAAAAGATCTAGGAGTCTAGTTGTCACCTAAAAGATCTAGGAGTCACATGAAATGTGATTGATAAAGGTTTTATCTACCTAATTTAAGTCTAGTTGGCTTGTTGAGCAAAGTCAAGGTTAACTATACTTGAATGGGATCTTAGCCCACTAGAAAGATTAGAGTAATCTTTCCAAATAGTTGTGAGGGCTATTATTTCGAAAAAAATAGTGGGAGTAACCAAATACATGATTAAAGTCCTAATCTAATTTGGTAGTCATGCCATATAATTGATTACTTGCTTTTCTTACATTTTTATTTTGTTCTTAGTGTAATTTACCTTATTTAGTATAGTTAATACTTAGCGAACTCAAGTTCTTGGACATAGGATATGTTTAAGAAGTGTTCTTAGAAGTTAGAAAGAAAATTGTATGTCCATTATGTTATTATGCTATAATCCCTGTTAAGGATTCGGTGACAAAGTTTTAG
>JAOSBN010131011.1:0-29105 GCA_027563595.1 Erythroxylum suave
TTTAATGATTTTAAATTGCATCATAAGTATTGCATTTATTGCTTCTTGAATGAAATGAGAAATTGTTATATGTTTGCCACATGTTTGTATGTGAATTGTGTTGTTAGTTTATGAAATAAATGATGAAAATGGTTTTTTAAAGAATATTGATTTATGATTATGAAATCAAGTTTTGGACAAATGCCGTTGAGGCCATAAGTTTACAAGATGTGAAATGCATGATTATGTTGGTTTATGGTGGTCCCCTAAGTTAAGTCAAGTGCACTTTGACAAAAAGGCTTCTCCTGCCTGCCTGTTAGTGGCATGAAGCTCCTTCATGGACTCCCATAAGTTCACGGCTATGCAAGACCATAAAGTGGAATTGCGATAGTACGTTCTGTTCACGGATACACAGGACCTTTATGGAAAATGTGTAGTACGTTCTGTTTTAGATCCACCCAAACCATTATGATATGCTTATGTGCTCATGATATGTTTGACATGATGGATGCATACATGATTTGTACTATTATAAATTTTTGACAAATTAAGAATTCCATGAAATGAGTGTTTTATGATTTTTAAATGCGGAATTACTACAGTTATGAAAAGGGTCAATGATAATGAGTTTTATAAAGGGTTTTTGCTTGTTTCTCGATTATAAACTTGTTACCCATAAGCTTTCAAGCTCATCCCCTTCCTGTCCCCACCTGCAGGTGATGAGCAAGAGATGGAGCGAAAGAGAGTGAAGGCATCACTCCAAGTTTGCTTATGTTGTATTTTGAGTTAGTTTTAGAAAACACAAGGCTTTAGTCACATTTTAAGAATTTATAGTTCATGTAACTTTTATATTTTGAGATTTCGGATTATGTTATAATGTGGCTTGAAAGGCCATCATAGCTTTGTAAAACCCTTTGTTTTCAGGGTATTGAAATGTGAATGATAAAAATTACTTTTAAGTAATGCATTAAAGAGTATGATGAAGATTGGAGAGTCTTATGATATTCTGCAGGAGTTGGGCTTCGCATTCAGAAATTCGGTGCCATACAAGTAAGATTAACCAGACCCACTTTAGGACCTTGGTTTACTTTTAATAATCTACCACCCGAAAAATGGAAAGATCGCCTCCACAAATTTAGTGCGTGGATCGACTTATAGATGACTCGACCAGATAACCCTTTTCGAGATATCTTGTTTGAGTTTACCTCTCGTTTTGCTATTACTTTGAGAGAATGATTGCAAGGTCTAGATGATTATCATAGATTTCAATATATCCCAGTAGCATCTGTAGGAATTCTTTTTGGAGTTATCCTTAAAGAATTCATTGGATATTTTAGCTCATTGACAAGTAAATTAGGTAAGAGTGTATTTAAATAAAGTGTTGCTCACTAGACAAAAGAGATCTATAGAAGCATTCCAACATATGACAGAAAGATATTATCTGCTTAATGGTTTTAACGACGTTAATCTCTATTATGCATTTATCTCATCTCTTCCTATAGAATTAGAACCTGAACTTCAAAGGATCAATGCAGCCCTGCTAAGAGATATGAGAGAAACATCTCTCGGTGAGATCTATCAACTTTTATTAACTTCCCTTGATAAACTTTGTGATCAACAAGTATTTTGCAAGAACATGATTAAAAATGGTTCTTTTCTAAAAAAGGCTTGTAAGAAGCCTTATCTCAAGATCAAATGCAAGGAGAAAAAAGACTATGAATGTCATCTTAAAAAGAGATATCATCACAAGCAATTCTCCTACAAGAAGTCTCAAAGATCCCATATTTCTAATGGAGGCTATAAAAAATGTTTCAGAAGAAATAAACAACATAGATTTGTTCATTTCTTTAAATGAGGAGATCCTCATTTTAAAAAGCCAAATCGTTGTTTTATTTGTGGCAAGGTGGGACATTATACTCCACAATTTCCTAATAAATCGAAAAAGAATTTGAAACTAGTAGAATCAACTGAGTTTATTATGCCTATTCAATAATAGTAATATCGAAGACATCATTAAAAAAACAATCCAGTAAAGACGAGGACACAAAATTTGTTGTTCCAATCGACTCTTCTGATGATGAATTTGAATCCTCTAATGAGCTAATTGATGAAGATACTAAGGATGATAGCCTATACATGTTACAACAACCATGTTTCAAGGTAGGCTAAAAGCATATTACCATTCTCGCCCTTAGGTCCATATCTAATTATTACAATATGATAAATAGGATAATTCAATCAAAGAAAATCGATATATGGATATTGTATCTTGTCAAATCATTATGAAGCCTAATATCTTACCTCCTAAAGCCTGAATATCGCATAATGAATATTTTATTGCTATTGATGGCAACTCATTTAATATTGGGCTTATCACCGAAAGAAAAAAAAAGAATTAGTTTTTTCCCTTTAATTGTATGGTGTGGACTAAAGTCTTTGACAGTCATCTACTTGGCCCATATATCATAATTGATATGAATGTTTACTACAAGACATTCCCTCTTTAATTTTACCTACTAGTATCAAACACTGAGCCAATTTCAATGCTTACATAGATATACATAACATGCTTGAACTCACCCAAGTACCTCCTCAATATGAAGCATTGACTGATCATTTTTTGGAACACTATGCTGAAAACCATGCACAAGTCTCACATCCTAATCCTCTTTGGAAAAATCCACAATTCTTCGTTTATTTACCTTTCAAGAAGAATGAAGACATTAATCCTACAAGGTTGCTCACCCTGACATGAATCCTGATGATTTATAGTTAGCACAAGAAGAGTGTGCTATCTTACTACAATGAGGATTAATTGAGTCCACAAAATCAAATTGAGCATATCAAGCTTTCTATGTAAACAAGAGAGCTCAACAGAAGAGAGTAAAAAAAAAAAAAAAGGTTAGGGACAAATTACAAACCTCTTAAATGAATTCATCTAAGATGATAAGTTTTCGTTGCCAAAGATCAACACTCAAAGTCTTATTTTTTAAAAAAGTAAAAATCTTTCAAAGTTTAACTTGAAAGTAGGTTTTTGGCAGTTGAGAATAGATCCGATAAGAAAAGTACAAGACAACTTTTCATATTCCTAATGCTCAACATCAATAGAATGTCATGCCATTTGGACTTGCTCCATCACTATTCCAAATGACTAGGACAAAAATTTATGAGCTCATTTTTGCTAATACCTTAGATCTATACTGTTGACATCTTATTATATTTGAAGACTTGTGATTCAACTTTCTTTAGGCTTATCGATAAAATATTTTACGAGCCTAGGAGCTATAGTGAGAAGAGTTTTTCTTAATTCATGTGGTCTAACAACATCATGTACCTTGAGTTTTGACCTTTGTTAATTCTAATTATATATATATATCTCACTAAAATTTAAAAATTATTCTGATTGAATAAATAGTTTATGTTTTTCATCTTAATTGTCCCGCATTTACCGAATTTAATAAAGAAAAATGACAATAAGGGAAACAAAAACAATCATTGGCTGAAAAGGAAAACAACGCGCAAGTTAGCATACAGCACATGACGTCTACAAAGAAGCGCAAGTTAGCAAGTTCTGATGCTCCATACGCCGACTGTGTTCGCGCGCCCTTATCCTACGCGTCCTCCTCGATCCTTTCTCTTTTCCTTGTCAAATTCTTGAAGTGTTCTGTTCATATTAAAACCTCACTCACTCACTATCACCTTCGTCTTGACAATTAATCGATTGATTAACAAAATCCCAAAGAGAATCTCTCCTCATGTAGACCAGTCTTCCAAAATTTAGGGTTTCTCTACTTAGGTTCTTATCTGTGCGGTATCAACAACAATAGCTTCATGGACCACCGGAGCCAAGCCAAGGACTCCCTCTCCTTCTCTTCCCTCTTCAATCTTGAGGTTCGTCAACATCGGTTTTTGCCCTTCTCTACTGGGTTCGTCTTTTTTTTTTTTCCCCTATTACTGTCCATCTTTTCGTTGTTGGATAGGATTCTGTCTTTTCGGTTCTAATTTTTTGGTTCCTTTTAGTATTATGGCTGTATTTTTTTTCTCGTTTATGAATTTCAAGTATTTGGATCTCAGTTGTGCCTTCTTTCTTATTTCCTTTTGTAATTTATGTGTTCTTGTGTTTAGTCTTTGATGAACTTCAAACTTCCACAACCAGATGATGATTTTGATTATTATGGGAATAGCAGTCAGGATGAGAGCAGAGGTAGTCAAGGTACCGTCTTGTCTTTTCTTTATCAAATCCTTTTCTTTTGAAGTTGTGATGCCGCATTCTTCTTTACCGGGAGAAGATAGGTTCTTGGAGGTGGATCTGCTGACTTGCTAAGCAGTGTTACTTATTCTTTTGGTGCATTTTTGTGCATTTTGGTTGGTTATATGTAGGTGGAGCGATGAGAAATTGTAGCAATGGGAAGATGTCAGAGAGGGAATTGAATTTGTCTAATAGAAAGAGGTGGTCTAACAATAGTGACGGAGAGGAGGAAGAAGGATACCACAGGACACACATGACAGAAGAGCGATATCGTTCCATGCTTGGAGAGCATATTCAGAAATACAAAAGGAGGTATAAGGATACTTCATCAAGTCCTGCACCTCCTGCACTTCGAATGGGAGGCCATGGTTCCAAGAGCATGTTGGGTAGTTTCAAGACCAGGAAGTTGGGATATGAGCAGAGAGGAAGTGTATATGATGCGGAGACCACATCTGAGTGGCTTAATGAAAGTACTTCACAAAAGCGTGGAGATCATCTTGAATCAGATTTTCCGACAAAGTACCTTGATGACCATAGATCATTATGTAGTTTATTTTTCATTCTTTATTAGGTTGATTTCTTGCTGTTTCAATAGATCTTTTCTTATGTCCTGTAAAATATTTTGCAGAATATTATACGAACCTGCTTATTTAGATATTGGGGAAGGTATCACTTATAGGATACCTCCCCCTTATGAAAAGCTGGCATCATCGTTGAACTTGCCTAGCTCATCAGACATCAAAGTGGAGGAGTTTTACTTGAAGGGTACACTAGATTTGGGGTCCTTGGCAGAAATGATTGCCAACGATAAAAGGATTGGACCAAGAAGCCTAGTGGGGATGGGAGAGTCTCGCCCCCATTATGAATCACTCCAGGCAAGATTAAAGGCACTGGCAGCATCTAATTCATCTCAGAAATTCAGCCTTATTATCTCTGATGATGCATTAAATTCTTCTATTCCGGAAGGTGCGGCTGGAAATATACAGCGGTCTATTTTGTCAGAGGGTGGTGTATTGCAGGTTTACTATGTAAAGGTTTTGGAAAAAGGAGACACTTATGAGGTATGTGCTCACTTTGGAAAGTGGTATTCGGTGGAAGTAGGTTTCTTTTCTTATAATATAAGACTGGAGCTGATTACTGTACTCTTCGTTGTTTCGCATCTCTTTTCATGTGATCCAGATTATTGAACGGTTAGGTTTCTTTTCTTATAATATAAGACTGGAGCTGATTACTGTACTCTTCGTTGTTTCGCATCGCTTTTCATGTGATCCAGATAATTGAACGGAGCTTACCCAAGAAGCCAAAAGTAAAGAAAGATCCTTCTTTCATTGAAAGGGAGGAGATGGAGAAGATTGGTAAGGCCTGGGTGAATATTGTAAGGAGAGACATACCAAAGCATCATAGGATCTTCGCCAATTTTCATCGTAGGCAGCTTATAGATGCAAAGAGATTTGCAGAAACCTGTCAAAGAGAGGCATGTTTACGTTACTCAATCTTGAGTTTTATGTAATATTAGACTCCAAGGTGTTCTTTTAATTGTTAGTGTGTAATTCCAGGTAAAGTTGAAGGTTAGTAGGTCGCTCAAGTTGATGAGGGGTGCTGCCATTCGTACAAGAAAATTGGCGAGAGATATGCTGCTTTTTTGGAAACGAGTGGATAAGGAGATGGTACATTTCGTAGTCTTGTTGCTTAATATAAAATGTCCTTTCACATCATCATCATGGACCATCAGAGTTTTCAGGATTTCATTATTGTTGTCAAAATGCTGATTGTAATTTAACTCTTAGCACATCAGCAAAAGTACTGCCTTTCAACGGCCACTGCTGTTGTAATTTTGGAGATCTTTTGTATGGCAATGAAAAGCACTTGTTGATATGATGACTGGCTCTAGATTGATATATTGTATTAATTGAAAGAAAGCCAGGTCCTAGGTTTTGTAAATAAGTCATAGTTCCAGAAATTCCTTGTCCTATTCCTTGGATTCATAAGATTATGATGAATAACAATTTCAATGTTATTGAAATATGAGATGGCATGTGAAAAGGAAAACTAAAACTTCATATGAGACCGCATTTGTAACACTAAGCAGAATAATAAATATTTGTCCAAATTCCATGATATCAAATTTGAAATTGCAACTGATGTAACCTTGCCTTGATGTAATTCTCAATTAACTGAAATTTTAAGTGGTCAATATATTTGTATTTAAGATGTTAATATATCCAATTCTTGCAGGCAGAAATGAGGAAGAGGGAGGAAAAAGAAGCTGCAGAAGCTTTGAAGCGAGAACAAGAACTTCGGGAAGCAAAGAGACAGCAGCAAAGACTGAATTTTCTGATACAACAAACAGAGCTTTATAGTCACTTCATGCAAAACAAACCAAATTCACAGCCTTCTGAAGTTCTGTCTGTGGGAGAGGAGAAATTAAGTGATCAGGAAAAGCATTTTAGTGCTGAAGCTCATCCCGGCGAGGAAGTAGACCCAGAGGAGGCTGAGCTGAGAAAAGAGGCTCTGAGAGCTGCTCAAGATGCTGTCTCTAAGCAGAAAAAATTAACCAGTGCTTTTGATGATGAGTGTTCAAGGCTACGTGAGGCCGCTGATGCTGACGGACTTTCAGTTGATGTCTCAGTTCCTGGATCTAGTAACATTGATCTGCACAACCCGTATGTCTTTTGTTTTATTTTATCTGCAGATAAAGCAGAAGCCTTCAAAGAGTTCCTTTTCCCTTCTAAGCTAGCTGTTAATAACAGTTTCTTTTCTTCTTTCTTTTTGCAGTTCCACCATGCCTGTTACATCAACCGTGCAGACACCAGATTTGTTTAAAGGGAGCCTGAAGGAATACCAGTTGAAGGGGCTTCAGTGGCTCGTTAATTGTTATGAGCAGGTTATTGGGCAATATCTGCTTAAAGTGCTTGAAATCCTTAGTATTGCTCATTTACTGATCCTTGTGGTCTTTCAGGGTTTAAATGGCATACTTGCTGATGAAATGGGCCTTGGCAAGACTATCCAAGCCATGGCATTCCTTGCCCATTTGGCTGAGGTAATTATCCTAAATAGTATTGTTTGAAAATTTATTTAAATACTCCTGCTTATATTAGTTTTAATAAATGGTTGTCTCAGGAGAAAAATATATGGGGACCTTTCCTAGTTGTTGCACCTGCTTCAGTCTTGAATAACTGGTCTGATGAAATTAATCGTTTCTGCCCTGATCTGAAAACTCTTCCATACTGGGGTGGAATTCATGAGCGCACGATACTTAGGAAAAACATCAATCCAAAGCGCCTATATCGCAGGTACATGCTTGCAACAAAACTTTGATGCTTTCTTAAATTTCCGAATGTGTGAATGTTTTTCACATTTGTGCTACCATTCATTGCTATGATGACTAGTACGGTTGATATATTGAAAGAGAAAAAAGGTTAAATAATGCTGTTAGTTGCCATGTTTCATTATTATCAGTGTCTTTATGGTTCTTCTGTAATAGATGCTGCAAAGGAATGGAGGTTTGATTTATGAACATATGTGTGAAACTTTACCGGAATTTGAGTGGGAGAGGTCATGTGGAACATTATTGTTTCCACAAGGGACAATTGAGAGATAGCATAATTCTTCTTATGCTGTCCTAAAATCAAGTAGAACTGTGAGTCTTGGATGGTTTTCTGATGCTGCAAAGGCTGTGTGCAATTTAATTGTTCACTTTCTTAGGATTAATGTCTTCCTTTGTAGTCATGTGACCTTTTGTTGAATGCAGTTTGTGGTAAAATTGTTCTGTTTGGTTAAAAGGAAACTAAATATAAAAGAAGCATAAAATTTTGATAAGAATCATTGGCTTCTGATATATGATGAGTGCTGAGTACTTTTGTATTGATAACTTTCTAAAGGTGGCATTTCCTGTTGCCATTCGAAAGACTGTGGATGTTCTCATTAGTGCCGTGATGGTTTTACTTGTTGATACTGTCAATAGTCCATAAGTTTATGTTCTGTGTTTGAGTAATCCACTATTTACATATTTTCTTGTATTGTAATTTTTATTCCAGGGAGGCTGGATTTCACATTTTGATCACCAGCTACCAACTGCTAGTGAGCGATGAGAAGTACTTTCGACGTGTCAAATGGCAATATATGGTGTTAGATGAAGCCCAAGCTATTAAAAGTTCTAGCAGGTTTTGATTCTGTCCTGAAGTTTCTGAAATTTATATGTATTTCTATTCATTAATTTTTTAAAGCAGAGGTACAATCACAATCAACAGTACAAATTACTTTTTATGGTCTTGCCTAAGCTTACCTCCCCTTGTGATTTGATGGCTTTTGGCTTATCATTTTTTTTTCCCCCTGAAACATGACAAATGTTGATGTAAAAAATTGGTCTTACCTGCATGTTAAGAACAGGATGCTTAAAAAAAGTAGCAGTTTCACATGAATCTGAAAATAGGATTTGTCTGTTGAAATATGTATTCACATTTTGGTCCAATGGATGCCTTTTTTCAGTATAAGATGGAAGACGCTGCTCAGTTTCAATTGTCGTAACCGCTTGCTCCTTACGGGAACCCCAATCCAAAATAACATGGCAGAATTGTGGGCCCTTCTGCATTTCATAATGCCGACATTGTTTGACAGCCATGAACAGTTCAATGAATGGTTTTCTAAAGGGTATATAACCACTCATTTGATGAGATACTCTTTTTTGGATATTTCAGAGGTAGAGTTAACATTTCTTATTGTATTTCCAGAATTGAAAATCATGCAGAACATGGGGGTACTTTGAATGAGCATCAGCTTAACAGATTGGTGAGTGCTTTATTGCTTTTGTTTCTATTAGATTGTTGGTTGCAGTGATTTATATGTTTAATATTATGTTGGCTTAAGAATTGTGATAAATGGTATGAGGTTATCATGAAGAAAAAAAATTATCAAGTATACAGTGTTGTACGTGAGTCTTGATTTGGGGCCTAATAATACATGTTGAATTTTTGTTCCCAGTAATTGGTTCTCTTTCATGCTGAGTTATTCAATGTTTATAAATGATGTTTTGTTATTTCTTGTATCTTTTTGATCTTTGGCATATTGGAATTTTCACATTGTAATTGAGGCCATATAGGTCAATTCCCAGCATAGAGAGTACTGCTTGTTACATAAGAGAATTCCAGAATTGGACTAAACTTTTGTGTACATATTGAAACTTATACGAAGCAAATTGAAAGAAAAATATTAAAAAAGTTGTATGACACAATTGTTTGATGAAAGAAAAGTTTGATGTATTCACATTTGTGATGACCTTCTTTACTTCTGTCTATTATGAGGAACTGTGGGTTGATACATTCATATCTGCATATTGTTATTTCTTAGAAATTTACATGTGACTCTTACAAGACGGCAAACAGGTGAAGAGATTTTAGGCTATTATCATTTCATACATTTTGAGACCATTTTTTATTTAGGACAAATAGAATAGATATTAACTAGTAGCAAAAAATTACAAATTTAGGAAATATGGCTGATATTAAGCTACCGGAATATTAGGTTTCAAGGTTGAATTTTGGCTATGAATGCTGAAATTTCAGATTTCGTATAGCTAGAATTTTAAGGTTCAATTTCTGGAAATTTAGGCCTAGGATTTCTGGGTTTAATATGCTAGAAGTTAGGTTTGGTTTGCTAGAATTTAGTGAGAAACAGAAACAATGGATAGTAGGAAACTAAGAATAACTTTTAAGGTCTACGAATCCTCTTAAAAGAAAATATCACACCTTTTAGTTAAAATATAAGTACTTAGAAAAACTCCATATTGCTTGTTTTTGAGGGCCTGAATATACACATATTTATAGAGAAAATTTTAGAGCCCTTATTCCATTAGGAAAAGATTCCTAACAAATTTAAATCCTATTTTAATAAAAATTTTATAAGTCCTAAACAATTAGGATAATATATCTAAAATAATATATTTAACTTATTCCTATCTAATAAGGAATCCAACATAATCGAAATTTCAGCCCTTATCTTTGATGTCAGCTCAATTCCCTATCCTCATCTTACCAAATTAAAGCTTATGGTTGACTAATCTTTCCTCTTTTATTTCTTTTATAATCTTTTAGTTTTTTGCATCAATTTTATTCATGTTAGTTCGCTATGTTACGAGATATGTTTTGGACACTGTTATTGACAATCTACACTATTGTTGTCAATTTGTTAAGATTCAGTTGAAGTAATTGCAATTAGGCCCGCAAATATTGTATTGTCCTAAGTCATAACTATGGGATTTTTGCGAACTTCTCTAGAGGGTTATATATAGAACCTTGTCCAGTTTAATTCAGCATGCAGCTTCAATTGGAAATGTCTATTCAATTTGTGATCAATAAATAAATGATATAAATGTGTTGAGCCATGTCTTCTTTTTATGTATGCGATGTGTCGTTTTTTATTGTCACTTCATTGAAGTTGTGGTTAAGATCACAATTTATATTACACTAGACACTAAAGTTAGGTTTACAATTTGGTTTGGTTTTACATAGGTGATTTAAGTTTGATTCTCTACATTGAATCTGATAAGCTTCTAAAAGCCAACCTGTATAACCAACCAAATTATTCCTATTTAGTTATAGATTGGTTGTTCCAACCATATATTTTGAAATTCTGCTGGATGTTTCTTTTTTCTTATCTTATTCAAATGTTGCATCTTTTCTTTTGGCAGCATGCCATTCTAAAGCCTTTCATGCTCCGACGAGTTAAAAAAGATGTGATTTCTGAGCTTACTAGAAAAACAGAGGTTACAGTGCATTGCAAGTTGAGTTCTCGACAGCAAGCCTTCTATCAAGCAATTAAAAACAAGATCTCTCTATCTGAATTATTTGATAGCAGCCGGGGGCATCTTAATGAGAAGAAAATTATGAATCTGATGAACATAGTTATTCAACTCAGGAAGGTAGGAAATCTTTTGTAGCTTTTCTGGACTCATATTGCTATTTTTTTCCTTTCCTTTTTTTAATAAATGTGATATATTCCTAAGGTCTTGTTTGGTAACTAGTAATAAAGAGAATTTTTTTCTTTTTTTTAATAAATTTGATATATTACTAAGGTCTTGTTTGGTAACCAGTAATAAAGAGGTGGAAATGGGAAACCTGCATTCCTAATTCTTAGTTGTTTGGTTATCCGTAATAGATAAAATAGGTAATGACAAAATTAGAATGAATCTTAAATAATCTTGGACTTTTATTCCTAAGGTGGGTGTGGGTATACACTAGAATGAAAAATCAGGAATAAAAGATAAAAGATATTATTAGAATATTATCAAGTTATTATCAAAATATTATCAAGATATTGATTCCTATCATAATTTTATCTTCAAAATTATTTTTATATTAATTTCTATAATAATAATTTATTTTGTTTCATGGATATTTTTATTCTTATCATAAAAATTATTCATAATTA
This sequence comes from Erythroxylum suave, assembly GCA_027563595.1. Classification (NCBI taxonomy): domain Eukaryota; kingdom Viridiplantae; phylum Streptophyta; class Magnoliopsida; order Malpighiales; family Erythroxylaceae; genus Erythroxylum; species Erythroxylum suave. The sequence continues at coordinate 11,654 of JAOSBN010131011.1, forward strand.
TTTAAAAATTCATGATTTTAAAAATCATTGAAATTTTTTATTAATTATTTATAAAGTATAAAATATTTTAATTAATTATGTACAAAATAAATTATATAATAACTAAATATGAGTAAATAAGTTGAATATTTCTCTCCTTTTTATTCAAAATAACTTCTTATTTTCTTTGTGTTTCCTCTCAACTGACACTCTATTCCCTATTTCTCTATGGTTGCTTTTCAACATATCTCTCTAGGTCAGTTTTTATTATTCTAAACCTTTTAAATCTTTTTAGTTTTCTTTTTGCGATAAATTTGTGTTTTTATTTCCTTGTATACGAACATGTTCATCATCTTTTGAGAAATCATTGATTTAGTTAAAAGAAGAAACCGCAATCCATATTCGGATTTCATTTAGGTTTGCAAGATAAAATATTTAATTGATTATTTACAAAATCAATCACATAATGATGAAACATAAATAAAAAATTTTCATTACCATTCTTAAGTAACTTCTATAATCCCATTTCTAGTGCTTGCATACCAAACACGCATAATCAGTGATTCCATTGCCATTCCAATTCCCACTTTTCATTCCCTTATTTTTTTATTTTGATTCCTTCATTACTGGTTACCAAACAAGACCCAAGTGTCACCACCTTTTGTAGAATGACAAACAAAGCATAAGGGAAAAATCAAAAGAAAAGTACAGTAATATGATTGTTCTTTTGGTGACATGGCAGGTGTGTAACCATCCAGAGTTGTTTGAAAGGAATGAAGGAAGCACGTATTACTACTTTGCAGATATTCCAAATTCTCTTTTACCTCCTCCTTTTGGGGAGTTGGAGGATGTGCATTATTCAGGAGGTCAGAATCCTATTACTTACCAGGTAACCACACTTATGTTATTTGAAGAAAAAAGCATAATATTGTTACTTTTTCCATGAAGGAAAGAGGATAGAAAGCTTCATTGTTTCACCAATAGGATCTATTTAATCATGTAGCGTTTCATCTTGTATTCTGCTAATGATGTTTTCCTCTGGTTTTTGTGCTGTCAGATCCCAAAATTAGTCCACAAAGAAGCTCTCCGAAGTTCTGAAATGCTCCATGCAGCAGCGAGGAGTGTTATACACAAAGAATTCTTTCAAAAGCATTTTAGCATCTTTTCTCCAGAAAATGTCTATCGATCTATGCTTCCACAAGAGAGCAACTCAGGCAGTGGGACATTTGGTTTTACTCGTCTGATGGATTTATCAATTACAGAAGTTGCATTTCTGGCTGGTGGCACATTTATGGAGAGGCTGTTGTATTCAATTACGAAATTGGATCAGCAACCTTTTGATGGAATCTTAGACTCACTCACGGAAGAAATTGCTGATGATTCAGACTGCAATCATCTTGACAAGGGTAAGATAAGAGCTGTTACACGGATGTTACTGATGCCTTCAAGATCAGAGATAAATTTGGCAAAAAGGAAATTTGCAACAGGTCCAGCTGATGATCCATTTGAGGCTTTAGTTGTCCCTTATCAAGATAGAATTCTTTCAAATATCAAACTTCTTCATTCAACATATACTTCTATTCCACGAACTAGAGCTCCTCCGGTAATGTCTAGTTAATTTTTTTTTTATCAGTGAGAATATTTAGTTTATGATGTTAATTTATGAAAGTTTGACATGAACTTTTCCCTCCATAGATTCGTGCCCAGTGCTCAGATAGAAACTTTGCCTACAATATGACTGAAGAATTGCATCAACCTTGGGTTAAGAGGATATTAATTGGGTTTGCTCGTACGTCTGAATTTAATGGACCAAGAAAGCCAGATGGTCCTCATCCTCTTATTGAAGAGATTGATCGTGAACTACCTATTTCACAGCCGGCTCTTCAGTTGACGTACAACATATTTGGATCCTGTCCTCCCATGCAAAGCTTTGACCCAGCAAAGTTGCTTACGGTACATAGAATTTGTTTCTTTTAGAACTTGTGAATGAATGCAGGCAAACAGTATAAATGCTTACATTTGCACTTGATAACTTTTTTGTGCAGGATTCTGGCAAGCTTCAAACACTTGATATACTGCTGAAGCGATTGCGAGCAGAAAATCACCGGGTTCTTTTATTTGCACAAATGACAAAAATGTTAAATATTCTTGAGGTATTTCCCCTGTTACAAAATTTGTTAGAAGGTAATAGGTGATTGAAAGTGCAAGAAGTTGAACTGTAAAGAGGGATGCGCCCAAATGATCTTATGGATTATGGCTATAGATTATGGCTATATATCGTAACATGGAGGGAAAATGGATTAACTTAAGCTGAGTTTGTCAAAGTTGTCCTACCTGATTTACAAATTTCTTTTGTTTGTCTGTTGATCAATGTCATGTAAAATTTATTTGTAAATCAGGCAGGATAACTTTGATGAATACATTTTGTTGACTTTAATATTAAACTCATGTGTCAATGGGGCCTCGTACAGTGAAATAAATTTGGTTGTTTAATAATTGATGATTGCAGGATTACATGAATTATAGGAAATATAGGTATCTTCGACTTGATGGGTCTTCCACTATTGTGGATAGACGGGACATGGTCAAAGATTTCCAGCTTAGGTGAGGAAGCATTATTGGACTTATTACTCCATCTCTCATATGTTTTTTTTTTCATATAATATATTTCTTTTTTGAGGTTTCAATATGTTGATTATGTTTAATTCTTTGATTGCAGGAATGACATTTTTGTATTCTTGCTGAGCACACGAGCAGGTGGACTGGGCATTAATTTAACAGCAGCAGATACTGTCATTTTTTACGAAAGTGATTGGAACCCAACCTTAGATTTACAGGCAATGGATAGAGCTCACAGATTGGGGCAGACAAAGGATGTAAGTTCATGATTGTTATCTTACTTTTGAACATTTGAATATCGCTGATTTTTCCTGAAAGTTCTCCTTTCCAATTAATATGTTGCTTGCCTCCATTCAATTATGTCACTGGAATGCTGTTGGCTGGTGAAACAAAAAACATGTTCTTCCTAAAGTTAGTTAATGTTGGTGAAGCTACTAACATTTTTTTGTGTAGGTTACTGTATCCCGACTAATTGCTGTTGGCTGGTGAAACAAAAACATGTTCTTCCTAAAGTTAGTTAATGTTGGTGAAGCTAAACATTTTTTTGTGTAGGTTACTGTATACCGACTCATCTGTAAGGAGACGGTTGAGGAAAAGATCTTGCAAAGAGCTAGCCAGAAAAACACTGTCCAGCAGCTTGTCATGACTGGTGGCCATGTTCAGGGTGATCTCTTGGCTCCAGAGGACGTCGTGTCTTTACTTCTTGATGATGCCCAACTAGAACAGAAGTTGAAAGAAGCTCCACTGCAGGTGAGTTTTAAATCTGGTAGATTCTAGCTTATTTTCCCAGGGCCTATTTTACTGCTGCTACACTTTCTTGGTATGAGACCTTATCCTTTCTGGTCACTTCAAAACTATGTCAATGTGTTGAGTATGCCATTATTTAATGAGAAGGTGGAGTGATGCAATATATAGAAATTGGGACCAAAAACTGGAATCAAGCAATTAACTTTTTGTACACAGTCATTTCATAAATGACATTTGTGCTTCTCAGGCCAAAGATAAACATAAGAAAAAGTCAACAAAGGCCATACGGCTAGATGCTGAAGGTGATGCAACTTTGGAAGATTTAACAGAACCTGGTGTTCAGGGATCTGAGATCTCTCAAAATGTTGAGAAAACAAAATCCAATAGCAAAAAGGTATTTTTATTTCGTTATCTTGACTTTTAGAAGGTTATGCGTCTTGATAGTACAGACAATTAACAAATTACTGGAGTCACAAATTTCTGTTAAGTGCCTAACTACATATGTCCCATTTAAGGCTAAAGAAGGAAAGCATGGCAGTTCAGTTGTTTGTGAGAATCCCATTAACTCGCATTCCTATTCTCATAGTAAGAGTCCACATTCACCTCAATGCTTGAGAAAAAACACACAAATAACATGGACAAGAGATGAGAAGGGAAACTAAAGAAGTGATTGCATGGAATATTTTGTTATACTATTTTGTCTAATACATGTAAACAGCATAGTGGAACTACTACTTATTCTTTCTTCCAGCTAAACTTTCAACTGTTTCAGGTCAATACACTAAAGGAAATTATAATTTGATATTATATTTCCTTAAAATTTTGGGTTTCTAATTACTTTCCATATGGCTTTGAGAGTCTAAAGGTGATAATCTTTCTAATATGAGCTTAAACATCACAAGTGCTTTTTATGGTAATACAGTTGAGATACAGGGTATTATTAGACTGATTTTGATTCATTCTAAGGAGGCACCATATCATTTTTCATGTTTTGTCTGCAAAATGAATGCTGATGCTGTTTTGTGTTATTCTTTTCTCTTATATATTTATGTTATTGATCTGCTGTCGTGATTTGGATTGCTGGGTTTTTCACTTCATCGTCTGCATCTGGGCTCTTCTGGTTTTTACTTACAAAGTTTTGCTCTTTGTCAGAGAAAAACTTCTGACAAGCAGACTAAATCGAAGTCAAGAAATTCGCAGAGGATGAATGAATCAACTTCAATTGACAATGAATTGGATGATCCTTTTCCAAGTGCAGATCAACCATTGCAGAGATCCAAGAGGCCAAAGAGACCAACAAAGAGCGTAAATGAAAATCTTGAACCGGCATATACTGCAGCACCCTTAGTAGATTCATCACAGAGCCAATACCCTTCCTATGAATGAGTTTGCCTTAACAAGCTAACTTGATCATGAAAACATGTAGCGAATATGTTGAAGGTATCGTATGGTGGATTACATGGACATCTCAACTGGAGAATAAGAACCGAGTTTCCATTGTATCGAGGTAAGTTACCTCAGGATGATGCACAAGTTATTATGAAGAGGCAAACATACATGGCCATGTTTGGACTCTGTACATAACAACACAATACATTAGATGTCTTGCAAACTTTAGCTGCGTACAGATGTGGAGTTGAATCTGTTTCCCAGTGTTGGTACATATTTGAGGCCTTGTACAACCTCTACCCCAACTTCAGAAATATTTGTGGAGTTGCGGATAATTAGGTATGAAATGATATGATTAGGAGCGTCTACCCCTCATGGTAGATCAGTATGTATTGTTTTGATAGTTTTTGGTCAGGAAACTTCGCTTGTACGTTCTTTGTCCAGTTTACCTCTCAAAGAAGTTGTAAGCTGCTCAAAATTTGGGACTCCTCGTCAAAAAAAGATCACTTGAATATAAATTATGCTTAAGTTATACATTGTCAATACTGTTTGCACTTGAAGTACATGTAATTTCTTCAGCTTTTCTATTTGATATTTTAATATAATGCAGTTTGAGAAACATCTTATTCAGTATAATTGTCAAAATAAGCAGTCATCAATTGCCATGTGCTTCAATATAATCTTTTGTTAGAGAATCTCCATTTTATCAATGGAAGACGCTTTTATACAAAGATTTTCAGTGGCTTTTAACATAAATTTGTTATACTGAATGCTTTTTTGAACCATGTTAAACATTTCACTGGCATCTTAATCTGCATTTTGGCATACCAACTTTACTCGAACCAAATTTAATAGCTATATTTGTACTTTATTTTAAAAGCAGGAAATAATACTAAATTTGGTTCTTTAGTTGCAAAAAGGAAAAGGATCCGCAAGGACTTGAAACCCAGGAGCAATTTGAGGATTTTCCCTTTAAATCGATTACTTTTTAATGCATGTAAACCCAATTGAATTCTTTAACAAACAAATTTTAAAAATCAACAAAACTAAATCTAAAACAGCCATGTTAAAATCAACAAAAGTAAATCTAAATACTGCCACATTAACATGTAAAGTATTATCCAACTAAAAAAAGTATCTCCAAGGTTCAAACCGCCAAGACACGACATGAGAAACGGAGCTTTGCTTTTGTAGTTCATCCCATCCTAGTAAACCATTTAAAAAGCCTTACAGGGCAAGCGCTTGAGCATGGTGGCTGATATGATCATCAATGAAAGAGGCAATGAAAAAGTAGGAGTGATCATAACCAGGTTGCAATCGCAGCAGAAGTGGAACATTGGCACTCCGGCATGCCTCCTCAAACTTGTTTGGCAGCAGCTGATCATGTAAAAATTTGTCATCGCCCCCCTGGCCAAAGACGACAGCAGATGAAAGATTATATTAAAACAAATGCAGTAGAAGTGCAGATCTATTGTTTATAACAGACATAATGATCATCAGTGCCCAGTTTCATCATACTGCTTGCGATAGATACAATACATGGTGCTGAAAACCATCAATCAAATAATAACTACTTTAGAGTTCCATATCATTCAATATCAAATTCTGATTCAAGAGTTGGTGGGAACTGAGTAGAATACCATCCAAAAGTTTATTTAAGCATTTAACACACCTCGCAAAATGCATCAGTCTATCATCTTTGCATGAAACGCAAATTACTCAGGGATAGATACTGATAATCCTAAAAGTAGCATAAACACAGTGCCACTGAAAAATGTAAAACCTTAAACTGCAGGGATAAATTCCATGAGATAAGATAAAAACTGTGCCAAGCAGCATCTTTAGGGCTTCTCAGCAATACCGATTTGAGTTATCAGCAATACCGATTTGAGTTATTAATGATATGTATGCTGTACGTTTGAGAGAAAGTGTCCATATGCAAACATTCCATTATAGTGTTTCTGCTTTTGTATTTGGTGATCTTCATTCTTGAATTTAAGAAGAGATATCACACAGCATATTCTTAAGTCTTCTCAAAGGAATAAACAGCAAAAAACAAACTTTAAACTCCAACAAGTTCCTAGAAATTTCTGTGGCAATGCATCATGAAACTACATTAAATCAATGTACGCTTTACCTGATCAATCAAAATCGTGGCAGCAACATCATGGAACTTTGAAACTAGGCAAGTTGCATCATATTCCTGCAAATTTGAAATTAACCAAGTGTATCAGGAAATCTTGAAGAACTTGGGGGTACAAATTATACATTCTTCACAGCATATTACCTCCCAGTCAACTTTGTTGCTACCCAGATAATTTGTGAAAGCCTTCTGCCCCCATGGACAGTTTATAGGATTGGCAATTGGTGCAAAGGCAGATACTGACTGAGATAAAACAACCCAAATAAGCAGAAGTTCAGTGTCTTAAGTAATGAAGATTGCTTCAGCCCCTTCATCTAAGTAAAAAGAAAAGTGAAATCCCTCCAATGTAGGTTATCTTTTCACAAAGGTCAAAAACATCTTAACTTGTGTCCAGATTAGTAGTTGGGTGGTATATGTTGAATTCTATAGGAAGTTGTCAAAGACATGAAGAGACAATAACTCCAAAGTGGTTTATTCATATACATAACATCGTAATTCTAGGTCTTCAAAACCTTATGCCAAGTAAAATTAACTAGCACTTTTTTGAGGTTCTTGAGATCAATAAATGGCCTCTAATTAACCAAGAAAGAAGGAAATTAATTGCATTCAGCAAAAAAATTATTCCCATGGAGAATCACATTTTACCACAATTTTACTTCAAAATTTTATCCGCAGGTTAAGCATCATGAATTTTCCATTAGATCTAAAATTGAGTATAAGAAAACTCAAAGCAGAACATTACTCACAAACATAGATGTTATACCACTAAAAAGAGTTTTGAATAGTTAGGTCATGATCCTTTACCTTGTATTTATCAAGGTTCTTCAGGTAAATCGTTAAAGCACCGTGACCACCCATTGAATGGCCGGATATAGATGCCCTAGATGCATCAAGCTCAGGAAAATTTTTAGTTATTAGTTCTGGAAGTTCCTTCACCACGTAGTCATACATGCGCCAGTTCTTCCACTTGTCTTCTTTAGCATTAAGATAAAATCCAGCACCTTATATTATAAAACAAAAAAACTATGAATTACCATAGCAATGTGATACAGAAAAAGAAGGTTGATACAAGATAATAATCGTAAACCCCAAGAAAAGAAAGCTCGAGATAATCTTCAAAGGCCCAACAAGCATACCTATACCGAAATCCCAGCTGTCTGCTTCTCCTTCCACATTTAGACCTCCTTCAACAGAAGAATCACAGAAAGTTTCAGCTGAGAAAAGATTAAAAATGCAATATCAAAAGCATAAAAGGGGAGATTACTTGGAGAAGTATCAGGAGCAATAAGAGCGATGCCTTGGGTCGAGGCAGCACGTTGAGCTCCTGACTTGACAATGAAGTTCTCATCAGTGCAGGTCAACCCAGAGAGCCAGTAGAGTACCTATTAATAGTTAACCCGTCAATCTAAATCCGTACAGATTGTTGATATATGTGTAAATCCCATGAATAACAACCTCAAAAAATACCATGCAAGACAAGACTGGGTTTGGATTATAGGAGGATAAAAGTAAAGAAATAAAGAGTTTATAGACATACAGGGAATTTATGGGAAGGGGAAGAAGAAGGAGGGAAATAGATGTAGAAAGTCATGGAGCAGCCCAGCGTGGGACTGAAGTGCTTGTAACGCTTGTTATAACCTCCATACATCTTTGAACTTCCGATCTCGCTGGGGTTTATTGCCATTTTCTTGTCTCTAGTTCTACCGCAAAGCTTGCCCTCTCTCTCTGCCTCTTTGAAGTCTTATCTATAACCAGCAATGTTAACGTGTCCCAACTTCTCTCGTCTCTTTAACCGTTTTCTTCTCTCTTTTTTTTTTTAACTCTTATTAGAAAATTTCCACTTTATTTTTCAAATTCTTCAAAAGAATATACTTTTTTTTTTAATATTTCAAGTCAATCTGTGTAAAGTATGTGATCTATGGATTATTATCTCCACTCAAAATTAACTGTACTATAAATCAATCGTCATCGAAATTTAATTATTTAATATTTTAAGTTGAGACGATGCTAGTTTTATTGCTTATACCATCTTTTCGACTCCAAGTCAATGGATCAAGGTTGAATTGATTGAATTTGAATATGAAAGGTCGACTTCATCTACCTTATAACGACATCGTTTTAGTATACTTAGTCAAAATGTACATTTTAGACTACAAGTTGAAGTTTCTATAAACCAAAAGCTACATTTTAGTTACTTATACTAAAATGATATTGTTTTAATCTCAACCCAAGCCTAACACGATTAGTGTTAGGCTTAAGCCTCGTATTTGATGGGTTGGGTAATTCATTTTCATCCTTATATTTAGATGTGGTTTGAAGGGTGGTCAGATTGGATATGATCGAATTGTAAGAACTAAGCTTGACTAAGTTATTTTGATAGGTCCTTAATTAATTATGAAATTATTCCATAACACTTAGCGATTGATTATTGATATGAAATTGTTTAAGAAAATTACTTTGACTCATATGTGATTTTAGGCACAATTCAAAAACAAAAAAGTTAAATTGAGTCAAAAGCACGATATTTAGGTCATTTTTTTGAAGATTAAGTTTTACTTGTCTTTATGGACTAAGAAGAAGAAAATTATAAGACAAAAAGAAGACAACAAAAATTATTAAAAGTTGATGTTGTGCATGGACCATGCAAGCCCATGCAACATGTTTTATGAAATTAAATGAAGGTAAGATGTTGCCGGAAGAAAGGAGCAAAACGACATTGCAAGATGAAGAAAATACAGTGCAGAAGGAGCAGGTAGGAGATGAAACGCAGTGCATAAGCAAGGAGTTACTAAGAGCAAAATAGTGCAGCATGAAGCTGGAAACGACGAATGCGTAATGCATACGTTGTTTGTGTTTCTACATTTCACGTAGACGTCCTGCATAAACACTGAATGTCTGCGTGAATGCGTTTCAAGAAAAGACATCGGGGAGGGTTTTAAGTGAGGCATGAACAGTATACGTGACCCAACAATTAATTTTTCAAATAAGTGAATAGTAGAGAGAAGCTAGCGTGAGGAGAACAGTGGCAGTAGAAGGGAGCTGAAGGGTCTTCGGTAGGGACAATATTCAATGGGGGCTGAAACATTTTTCTGGGAGAGACCTATAGAAAGGTAACGTACCGATGCGAGTTCGGAGGTGACATCAACGCTGATGACCTAGGTTAAGCATTTCTTTCATATTTTTGTTATTTCCTTCTCTCTTTTTGAATTGATTGTGTTATCGTAGGCATATGAATTTGGGTTTTGTGTATGAATAATCATATTATCATTATAGTTGGGTTATGTGTATATTAACCCATTGGGTATTGTAAAAAGATGATTTTAATGTGTTTATTGAATTGTTGATTTGCAAACTCATTGCTAGAATTTTGATATAATTCGTAATTATTATGTTGAAATCATATGTAGTGATTAATTATTAGTAATCATTATAGATAACATAACCTAGGTTAAATAACGCATCGTATGTAGTTGTTGCCTTGATTAATCGATTTTTCTAATTCATAATGCTACTGCCTAATTAAATGTAAAGATCGTATCCTAGGTTTTTTGATGGTTAGGTTTAATTAATAATCGTATCTTGATTAAACACTACCTAAAGGAAAACTCGGGTTAATTATTAACCCACGATTAATAGTTGCTAGGAGAGGTTTAAGAACAATAAATCCATGAAATATGTTTAATTAGAGTATAGGCCAAGATTGAATCAAAAAATCAGGTCCCTACCGAATTTCCCATTTTTATCATTTTTTCATGTTTTCTTTAATTTGTTTTTAATAGGTTAGTTTTATTTTATTTTCATATTTCAAAATTCAAAAACCCCCTGTTAAACCTAAACACCAGTTACTTTCATTTCAACAACTTTTCACACACTTTTTGTGGGATTGACCTAGACTCACCACTGCTATAGTGGTAGTCTACTTTTTATTTTGACCAACGTTACGACGCACTGTCAATTTTGGCGTCGTTGCCTGTAACATCCCATTACCTTTGGAAGGTTAGAATAGTAAATATAAGTAATTAATGAGAGCTTAGAAATGCATTTTTCGTGCCCATGCATAATATAACATACACATACAAGTGAATAGCGAATGTTGCACATTTAAAATAACTGTACATACATTCATTGACATTTTAGGTATAATTGTTTATAAAAGGTTATTGTTATTGAGAATTGTAGTTTGTTTATATTGAAAATTGATTTGGAGAATGTATTTGTTAATTTAGAATTTTTGGGAAAAATTTACAAATTTTTCTAGAATTAAAGGTATTTTTAGACTAAAAAAATGCCAAGTGGCGAGACAATTGATGAATTGTAGTAGAATTAAGAGTCAAATGGAAGTGAAAATTTTTATTAATGACTTTGGGATTTAATGACTTATGTCATTGAAATTTGGAGACAATTAGAGTAGAAATTGGAGTTGATTGGATTAGCTTAATAAAAGAACTAGTTTGAACCTATAGGATTATGACATGTGGTAAGTGACTATGTCTTAGATCACTATTCTTTTGATTTTAAAGTCCTTCCTTGTTTTGTCTTTCACATGCTTTCCAAATTGAAAGACCATTAAGTGTTTTATCTTTCATTTTCACTCTTGCTTTCTTTACCCACTTCGTGACTCTCTCCTCTTCATTTCTTTCTCATTTTCGTGGCTTCTCCATCTCTTTTCTTCTTCTCTTCTTCACTCCCACGATCACTCACCCAACTATATACATTTTGCTCTGATCTTTCACTGGCCACTCTCACCTTCTTGTCTTCCTCATTCCCCCAAAAAAAAAAACCTCCCACCTTGAAACATGAGCTGTCAACAAAGATAGGGTTGGTATTTTCTTGAAGGATTTCGAGCTAAATCAAGTAAATATCTGGTCAAATATCATAGGTTTTGGTTAAATGAAGCATTTGTGATGATATTTAGAGGTTAATCTCATGAAATGGTGTTTTGGGTATGTGGATGTCGTGAATGGTTGAGTGTAGAAATGAGTATGGAGTTGGGAATGAGGAGTAGATGGAGTAGAAAAGGATGATCTTTGTATAAATATGTTAGGTGTAAAAATCTGGAAAAAACTTGAAGATGATGGATTGGAAAATATTCACTACATATGCTTCGGTTTTTAGCCATAACTTCTTCTAGAGTTGTTGAACTGAGATGATTCTTGATTTTGTTTAAACTAGAGATATATGACTATATTTTTCATGAAGACATCAAATTTTAATTCTGTCTTTAATAGTCTCAAAAATTGACATGAAGTCTGAGAATTGGAAATGAATAGTAAGAGAGTTAAAATTTTGATCTGAAACTTCCATGAATTTACTGTATTGATCTAGATAGATTTTGACAAAATAGTCTTCATAAAAATTGTAGATGCTTCTTTTAGCTTTCCGTTGATATAAAATTTGGAATTTTTAGAGTTCTAGATCAAAAGTTATGGAGGTTTGAAGTAGAGATTTGGGTAAAGAAGAAGAAGAATTGCACGATAGCGAGTTTGAAGTTTTCAGGGGTGATGAACATCCGATGGGTTTTTGGGCAATATCTTTTTGGTCCGACCTCCAAATGAGATGAGACTTAAACCATTGGAGTCCTAAGACATTTCTATACCTCTCCACCAAAAATCATATCCATATAAAATGAATTGAGAGAGATTGAGTGATAAACGTGGACGGGTCTGGCTTGTGCTCTCACCTAATTTTTATCTTTATTTGTCACACCCATGACTCTTGCATACTCATGTTCCTCTCACACCCATGACTCCTGCACCCCCGTGACTTTCCTCTCTCATGACCATGAGTTAATTTCAAGACTCATGTTTAATTTTCACATCAAGTTACTGCTTTCCTCAATAGTAGCCATGACTTGCAATTGATCTAACCACCCGAGAGGAGTTTGCAAACTGGACAGTCTTGTTTCTTTTGACCACAACTTCTTCTCTAGATGTCAGAATGAGATGATATTTGATTTGAAATAAACTAGAGACATAAGGATACAAATCATATGGGAAAACTAAATTGGGATTCAGTCTCTAAGATGGTTAATGTTTGGATGGAAGTTATGCATAGTACACTGTTTTTGAATATGAATAGTCCGAAAATGTTTGAGGCATATCTTCCAAATTACTGAACCAAATTGAGTGATTTTTGTGTCAATAGAAACATAAGACATAGAAGAACACTTTTCTTGAAGAGGATATGACCAAATTACATCAGTTTCACTTTGTAATTGAATGTGAACAGTATACCCGAAAGTTTGACTTGGAAAAAAAATCTGAAGTGAGTCAATGAGAAAGGAATGGAGATTTTAATGGCTTTAGTGAGGCATAACCTAATTATAAATTGTACTTAGGTGAGTTTTGATATGAGAATGACTTTGTGATGAAATTTATGGATAAATACTCGGAATTGTCATAAACATGCTATACATATTTCATTTCATACATGCTATACATGTGTATGGTGCTTGATATAAAGGGCAACTGGAACGTCAACCTCCAGACATTGCTGGAACTTCCAGGCATTAACTTCGGGAGCAACTTGTGAGTAATCTAGACGGTCTCACTTAATTACTTGTTTGCTTAATTTCTGTTTGAAATGATTGAATGAATGCAGCTTGATTGTTGATTCCAGATAGAAGGTCCAATGACTATGAAATGTGGAATGGATATTTAAGTGCTAATTGTATGTGAATGAAAAGAACTAATTGTTTCTTGAATTGATTGAGTGATTATGAGATGCATTACATACATGAATGCATGATCAGATAAAGAGAGTTGTGACCTGAGTAGCCACAAAAAACGAGCTCAAAGCTCTGAATGTGATTAAAAGCCAAAGGCTCACTATGTAAAATGAGCTCTGTCCCTAACGGATAAGAGATAGTATAAATGATCCCGGTATCCACAACGGATACAGGACAGTTTAGGCACTCGATGACAACAATGTAATAAATAGAAAAGAGTCACATGTGTATTCCATATTCTTCTTATTAAGATGTTTGATTAATTAAAATGCAAAAAAATTTGTCTATGCTTAAGTGAAAATGTGATACTGATGTAAAGTACAATTTTATGAAATATTTTTTATGTGAAATGATGGGTTGCATGAATTGAGTGAACCATCAATGATGGTTACCTCACTGAGTTCGCAAAACTCACTAAAATTGCAACGTTGTCTTTTCAAGACCGAGAGACGACCCTAGCTACTGAAAGGCTTTACCAGCTGTGTAGATTGTGATTTGGCAAGAGAAGTCATGGCTCAAAGGTTGGTCAGCTGGGATTTTTGGACAGATTAGATAGACTTTGTATATTTTCCTCTTTCATGTAGTACTTTTGTACTAGTTTTTAATGATGTACATGTAGTAAGTGTTTAAAGATACAATGTAGACTTTCGGTTTTGTAAATGAAATGAGGAAAAGTTAGTTTTAAAATTTTGTGACTTTCTTTATGACTCTTTATAAGAGAATAAAGATAGATGATGCCATGTTAAAGTGAGGGTAGTGATTGAACATATAGCACCATTATCACAGGTTATGTACTAGAATATCCGCAGGGTGTTCCGATATATACCCTATGGTAACGGGGTGCTACATTACCAAGGAGTCCGGTGTTTTAGTTTTTGTTTGTGATTTAATTGGTGTTTTGTATATATTTGTTCGTAATTGATTTATTTTTAGTTATTTCGTAATCTTTTCATTTTTTTTGTTTCATGTTTGTGATTAAAAAAATTTATAAGGACGGGAGTAATTTCTTTTATAACTCATATTCTCAATCTTATAAAAATATTTGGACTTATCAACCTAACTTTTGTTATGAATGGGATAATCATCAGAATTACTTCCATGATATTTTGCAGGACACACAACAATTCCCTTGTGGACCAGAAGTTTTTTGTCAAAACTCAGGCACATCTTTGGAAGAATTGATGAATGTTGTGATTGCTAACAATCTCCAATTTCAATAGAGCCTACAACAACAATTGCAATAGTTAAAGCAGGAAATGAGGCATATAACGTGTAGAAACCAGAACATGGGAAGCCAAATGGGTGAGATGGCAACAAGGATTAACTACCTAGAATCATAAATGGAGCGGAGCAGCCATATGAACCTGAGGTATAGCCAATGGACGGTAGCGCGGAAACCTTACAAAGTGATGAGAAGCCTGAGAATTTTGAGAGTATTACTCAATGATTTACTTGTGTAGAAGAAGCATAAGAGGAGCTCGAAGCAGAAAAGGACATATCTTTTAGCTCGGAGGTAACTACTGAGTTCCATTCTATTGTTGAGAATGACTCTTCACCTTTACATGGCAGATTGGAGGAAATAAATTAGGAATAAAAAGACAAAGAGACTTCAGATATTTCCGGAGTGTATAAACTCAGTCAAGATTGAGAATCTGAGGATAAGGAAGATGCTAAATGGGGATGATGATCAACTAAGGCCCTATCCGGAACAACCTCACATGGAAGTGGCGTTAATTGTAATACCTGAAGATCACAATCTTGTCATGTGAGGGAAGTGTGGAGTCGAGCCAGCGACCCTATCAAGGTGCTTCTTGGGACGCAACTCAAGGGAAGTAATTTCTTTTCCTTTACTTTTTCATACTACTTATAATATGCATGTGTGTTTTACTTATTTTAAGTTTTCAATCAAAATGAGAGAGAATAAAACAAATACAACAAACATTTTCTCGTATTCTATTGCTTCTAGGAGTATATAGTCATGAGTAGATAATGAATTGACTAGAGAATTTCATAGCAACTTTAGCATGTGTTTTTGCTCTTGTAATTGGTCAATGTGCATTATCTTTAGAAGAGTAGTGACTAGTAGTAGACAAAGCCGATGAGATTTTGAGCCTTATTAGGCTGACAACTTCATTTTAATCTCATTGTCTTTTGATAATTTGTGACCTTTATGACATGTACATCGTGATTTTGCTTTGAATTTCTATTCAAGACCAAATTATTATCACATGCATTAACACGAAAATAATTAGGCATTCTTTGTTTTTCCGAACTATATTAGCCAAATTAACGTGTACCACGGAAGGGTTGAGTCAAATGGATGAAATTTTGATGATTTTTCCCGTGGAGGATTGAATTCGGCTATGAAGGAATTAAGATGAATAGAATTTTTCGAAACCCTAAGCCAATGGATACGCAAGGCTAATCTCTATGATACCTCTTGAATACTTGTTTCAAGCAATCCTAGTGATCAAAATCAACCAAGAGAAAGGAACCAAATAATTCAACAAAAACAAGAAGATAGTTCCTCACCAAAGCTGACGGCTACAATAATAATAATATCAAAATCTTCCTAAATCTAACCCTAATGAGCCTATTTATACGTAAATCAATTAATAAAAGGTTGGGATAAAAATACATGGAAGCCCAAAATTTAAAAAAAGGTCCAAAAATAACTAAAAAAAGGAAGAATTGCTCTTGGGCTTAAGTGATGGAACATTAAAATTAGCCTAAGTCTTCATGTCTTGAGACCCTAAGTGTGCCCAGTCCAAAGATTTGAGTTAAGTGAATTAATTTGGGCTATAACCCACTAAACTCTCCTCCAATAGGCTTGGAACTCTCCACCCTCTCCAAATAGAAGCCCACATACGTGTAAAGAGCTTCCTTAAGTCTCTTGGCCCTAGCTTTGGTCATGAGCCCTTCTGGTATGACAAGCTCGCTCCCTAGGCCTCTGACATCCACGCCTGGTCTATTTGGTGTCACCCTAGTCCTACTCACATCACCCCCCTCCTTAAGAAGATTCGTCCTTGAATCTGAATTCGTATTAAAAGGAGAAAGATCAGCAACATTAAAAGTACGGGACAAATTATACTCACCCAGAAGACCAATCTTGTAAGCGTTGTCATTGATCTGCTCCAACACCTAGAATGGACCATCACCCCTAGGATCCAGCTTGGATTTCCTCTGGAAAGGAAACCTCTCCTTCTTTAGATGCACCCAAACCCAATCGCCAAGTTCAAAGGTCACCTTCTTATGCCGCTTGTTGACTTGCTTTGCATATATCTTGTTCCTCTACTTAATGTCCTGTCTCGCCTTCTCATGCAACTCTTTGACCATATTAGCTTTCCTTTTGCCATCTATAGTAGACAACTCATGCAAGGGTAAAGGCACCCTATCCAAAACAGTCAAAGGATTAATACCATAAACACGCTCAAAAGGTTAAAAATCTATGGTAGAATACACACTCCTGTTATATGTAAACTGAACAAATGGTAAACACTTACCCCAATTTTTCAAATTCTTACCCACTGCATCACGTAACAAGGTACCCAAGGTCCTATTAACTACCTCAGTCTGTTCATCTGTTTGTGGATGACAAGTAGTAAAATAAAGTAATTTTATACCCAACTTGCCCCCTAAAACACGCCAAAAATGGCTCAAAAACTTAGCATCTATGTCAGAAACAATAGATGTTGGGCCCCAAAATTTTTAATTATTTTAGTAAGCATGATGTGAATATATGTTGTGGTTTTGTTAGGTAAAGCATTTTTAATTGGAGTTTAATTATTATGTCAAGTTTAGGAGGATTTATTTCATGGATTGATGGAAATTTGAAGTATTAAATGGAA
>JAOSBN010131019.1:0-61600 GCA_027563595.1 Erythroxylum suave
GATGACATAAGCCTAATACTATTCATGGAATGTAAATCACATTATGTAAACAATATACATGCATATATAAAAGAATAACTCATAATATATTATTAATAAGTCATAATGTCAGTACAAAAGACACATATGTCCATTGACCTAGGGCACACTACTAACACAATTAGCCTATGAAGACTTGTTTTTGCTACAGCTCCAGTGGGTTCCCTTAACTAAGCCACTATTTACGAGTCATCGGCTCATTCTTCAATGGGCACACAGTCAGAGCCCTGGGCTCGTCCCACTACTTAGGAGCTTATGGTTTCATGTTCTATTTCACTCCCCATTAGGGGTTCTTTTCACCCTTCCCTCATGGTATTACTTCATTATCGAGAACCCAGGAGTATTTAGCCTTGTAAGGTTATCCTTGTTGATTCACATGGGATTCCACATGCCTTATGCTACTTGGGTTAGAGTGTAAGCTAGTGATGCTTTCAGCTACTGGACTTTCTCCATCTGGGCTGCAACACTCTCCTGCGACACCTAGTATTACGACGCTTATATTGCTCTCCCACAACCCTATTTTCACGATATAGGTTGCTCCCATTTCACTCACTACTACTACAGGAATCATTTTTGCTTTTTTTTTCCTCTAGTTACTAAGATGTTTCAATTATCCAGGTTATCTCTTGCCTCTCCATGGATTCAGTAGTAGTTTGAAAGGTTGACCTATTGGGAATCTCCGGATCTTTGCTTATTTTTGACTCCTCGAAGAATTTTGTCGCTTACTACGCCCTTCCTGGTCTCTGGGTGCCTAGGTATCCACTGTAAGGCTTTCATCATTTGAACCTCACTCTTATCTTTAAGGTTAAGGCTATGCCATCCTAAGGTGTTACTAAACTAAAAGGAAGGATCTTATCAACATCCAAGAATGATAAATCATAGATCGAACTGCCGAATTGGAAAAATTGTGTGCTATCGTATAGCTTTGTACTGGCTATGTTCACGAGTTGGAGATAAACAGACTCGAACCTTTGACATTTTCCATGGGGTAAACCACCACCTCTTGATCCCCCGACTGGTTCTAAGATAGAGGCCAACAATAGACAATAACTAGCCCCCAAACACAGCTTACAACTTTCATTGTACTGTGCTCTCTAAAGAGCAACTCTTCTTAAAAGGTGCTGAGTTGGAATCACATTCTAAGTAAGGGTTCCTATGGTTCTGAAGGATCCAACTATAGGAAAACCAAAAACAGAGAGCTTTCCCCCTTTTCTGTCCCACGCTTTAGTCTTAATAATGCTAGTTTAAAAATAAAAATGAGTGATTTCCCTTCTTCGACCCTTACTACCCATCCTAAGAATGGACAACTAATGTGTTCCGCTTATTAAATAGGGTTCTATGGTTGGTCCGCGAACCTTGAATGCTGAGGCCATCCTTGAGGTGATCTCGTAGTTCCTAGGGGTGGAGACGATGGGGTCAGTCTATGGATTTTCCTTCCTTTTGTCGCATTTTGCTAAAGGGTTAAAGGGAGATAGCGCATCAAGCTGTTCGCAAGGGCAAACTAGATCCTTTTCTTTAGGGATCCCATATGAGGGAACCATAGAAGAGCCACTGACTCCAACTATCATTCATGTACGATCCATACTAGATCTGACCAACTGCCCATCCTACCTCCTCTATGTTCTTGACAGCCCATCTTTGTCTTAGTAGAATTTTTCAGTGACATGCTTTGGCCTTCTTCCCCATTACTTATAAAGAGTAAGGCACCGGATCAGGTACAAGATACTATCATTACCGCCTAGACAATTAGGCATCCAACCCACAATCACAACGAACCAATTGCAAGAGTGAAGCTCTACCAACTAAGTAATATCCTCTCGAGCCAAGTGGAGCATACATGAAGGATCAGGTACAAGATACTATCATTACTACCTAGACAATTAGGCATCCAACCTACAATCATAACGAACCAATTGCAAGAGTGAAGCTCTACCAACTAAGCAATATCCTCTCGAGCCAAGTGGAGCATACATGAAGGAGTCAGATGCATCCTCTATTCTTTTTTTTGGTGTAGCTAGGCCATCTTGGACTTGAACTAGAGATGTCATCTATGAAGTAAATCATCTAACCTATGGTCCAACCAATTAGGAGAAAGTCAATAGATTCCTTTTTGGGAACGATTCATCCTTCCCAAACACAACATATAACTCTCTGTTACACTGCACTATCCAAATGTGGTTGTTCCCCCCTTCTTCCTTACCATGGCAAGTAGTTTTTAAATAACTCCGATGAGAAGAAAAAGGAAGGTATTAAAGGACCCTCCCAGCCCCACCTTAGAGGCTTTAAGATCCTTTTTCAAACCTTCTCCTAATTCTAGTTAAGAGATAGATAAATAGACACATCCCATTGGACTAATCGGGGAAATTCATAGTGACCAAAGGGGTCGAAGACCAAGAAGTGACTTATTTATTAACCAAGTAGAGTTCTTATCATTAGATCCAATCTCTTGGTCTATGTAGAAAGGAAAAAGAATTTCATGTCCTTCCTTTCAGGAAGGGAGGGTTAGGAAAATCCTATTGATTGTAGCTTTCTCCAGACCTCCAAGAAAAGCATGAAAAAAAAGGTTAAAATGGTACTATCCCTACGTCGCCCAAGAAAGAAAGGGGTGATCTGGTAATTCTTGGTTTATGAAGATACATTGTTAGGTGCTTCATTTTATTTTTCCATTGAGTTCAAACCTAAACTTGTGCTTAAGGGATAGCTGTCCATACGCTAATAAGGGATGTATAGATTCTTAAGAAAAGAGGAGCTATGGTGGTCCCCCCTCCCCTGGCCACTCGGATCCCACGAACGAATAGAAAGTTGGATCTTACCTGAATCAACCCATCTATCCTCTCAAGGAGAAGTTTTGTTTCAAACCTTGGCCAGAATAGGAGAAGTACACCATGCTAATATGCCTTGGATGATCCACATCTCAAGGTCAGGCACTAATGAGCACATTGAACTATCTATGTGGTTAAGAACCCTCACAATCCAAGCACAACGATACAATTATCAAGGGTGCGCTCTCCTATTAAGGCAACAGTCCTTCATTCGGGCCTCTTGCCAGGGATGGGCTATGCCAAAAGTGAGAGAAATCCCATCCCCTTTTTCCTTTTTTTACGTCCCCATCATTACCTCTCCCTGAAAAAGAGGTGATCCAACTACACCTTCTAGTATGGCTACTTTGTTATAACTTCACTCCAATTACTAGCCCTGCATTTGGCATCCCCTTCCTTATGGCTAAGGTAACGACTTCGAGGATGGCCAGCTCCTATAGTATGATAGGCGGTGTGTACAAGACTTGAGAACAAATTCATCATCATATTGTTAGCGATTTTGGTTTCATGCAGGCAAGTTGTAGCCTGCAAACTGAACTAGGGATGGGTTTTTGGAGTTAGCTCACCATCGTGGGATCGAGAACCTGTGTCTAGGCTATTATAGCATGTGTGTCACCCAGGGCATAAGGGGGATGAGGACTTGATGTCATCCTCACCTTTCTTCGACTTATTACCAGCAGTTAGCTGAGGGTTCCAAACTTAACGGTGAAAACTAAACACGATAGTTGTGCTTGTTGTTGGACTTAACCAAACACCTTACAGCATAAGTTGACGACAACCATGCACCACCTGTGTCCACATTCTTGAAGGCAACCCTCTTTTCAAGAGGATTCGTGGCATATTATTCTTCACTTTACTACGAATTAACTATATGCTCCACTGCTTGTATGGGCCTCTGTCAATTCCTTTGAGTTTCATTCTTACAAACGTACTCCCCAAGTGGGATACTTGACGTGTTAGCTATAGCACTGCATTGGCAGATATGCACAGTGCCTAATATCCATCATTTACGACTAGGAATACTAGGGATGTAATCCCATTCGCTTCTTTAGCTTTCGTCTCTCAGTGTCAATGTTGGCCCAATAGAGTACTTTTTCCATTTGTGTTCTTTCTGATCCCTACACATTTCACCGCTCCACTAGAAATTCCCTCTACCCCTACCATACTCCAACTTGGCAGTTTCCACTACCTATCCAGGGTTGAGCCCTGGGATTTGATAGTGGACATAAAAAGCCACCTACAGACGCTTTACGCCTAGTCATTCCAAATAATGCTAGCATCCTCTATGTTACCACGACTGCTGGCACAAATTTAGTCAATGCTTATTCCACAAATACCTTCACTGCTTCTTCTTTGGCATTGCTCCGTCAGGTTTTTGCCCATTGCAGAAAATTCCCTATTGCTACCTCTCGTAGGAGTCTAGACCATGTCTCAGTCCCAGTGTGGTGGATCATCCTCTCAAACCAGCTACTAATCATCACATTGGTAAGCTATTGCCTCACCAACTAACTAATCAAACGCGAGCCCCTCCTCAGGCAAATTCATCCTTTTGCTCCGCAACCTACAGGGTATTAACAACTATATCTAGTTGTTGTTCCCCTCCCAAGGGTAGGTTCTTACGTGTTTCTCACCCGTCTGCCACTGGAAACACCACTTCCTGTCCGACTTACATGTGTTAATAATACCGCCAGTGCTAAACTCTCCATAAGATTCTTAGTTACAATACTTATAGCTTCCTTTTTCGAACATAAAGCAGATATGAAATTATCTTTCATTTCAAGGCATAATTAGATCCATGCGCTTCATATTCGCTTAAAGCTCACTCCAAAAAATATAGCCATCCATAAGCCCTCGCATAAATCCCGTGAGTCTTTTATCCATTCTCGTTCAATCACAAAAATGGGGGAGCATGTCAAAATAGAATAACGGACATTGGGTTTAAGGACAATCAGGCTCAAACTGATGACTTCTACCATGTCAAGGTAACAGTATACCATTAAGTTATATCCCTTTCCTTGTCCCTATTGAGAAATAGAACTAACTAATCCTAAAGAAAAGGATTAAGAAACTCAATGCCACTATTCTTGAACAACTTGGAGTGGGCCCTTTTTTTGCACTATTATGCATACAAAAAAATGGGAAAATCATATTCAATTGTCAACTGCTCCTATCGAAAATAGGATTGACTATGGATTCGAGCCATAGCATATGGTTAAATGCATATAATTTGGCCGATCTAAATAAAGCAAGTTTTACATGAAGAAGATTTAGCTCAACATGTTCTATTAGATACAAATAGGAGAAGACCCCAACTCGATATTCTTAGAAAAAGAAAATAGAGAAATCAGAACCAATTCAAGATGATACAAATTAACCCCTTCTTCTTGTGCCAAAGATCTTACCATTCCTGAAGGAACTGGATTTATATCTCCTTCCCATTTCCATTCAAGAGTTCTTATGTGTTTCCATACCCCTTTGAGACCCCAAAAATGAACAAATTCCTTTTCTTATGAACACATATAAGATTTTATCACTACCCAAAAAAGAAGCTAATGGTAACCCACCATTAAATATACACTTATTAACTACTTTACTTATGAATTATGAATTTCATATTAATAGAAATAAAATAAATGTCTATCCTACTAAGATAAAATTTGTAACTTACTGTCCTCTTGCTTAGTAGGCAAAGATTGGCCTCCGTGGAAAGGATGATTCATTCGGATCAACATGAAAGTCCAACTATATAATATCGCCAGAATCCATGTTGTTTAGTTGAAAGAGGTTAACCTCCTTGCTTCTCTCACATTACAATCCTCTTCTTGTTGAGCCCTTTTCTCTTCGGCCCACTGAGATAAAATGTAGGACTAGTGCCAATAGTTCATCATGGAAGAAAGGACTTACTAAGCTAGGATCACTAACTAATACTAATAGATTAGAAAATATAATAAATAGAAAAGAACTGTTTTTTGTATATTTTTCCCTGGTTTCATTACTGTCATGTGCTTTACATAATCAATCGAATCAGATAGATATCCCTTCAACACAACATACGTCATCAAAAGGATCTCGGGGACCCACCTAAGCACAAAAGCCAAGATCTTTCAAAAAGTGGATTCATATTCAAAAAGTGCATAACCATATGGATCAGCTCACACTAACCAATCAATTTGGGATCCAATTCGAGATTTTCCTTGGGAGGTGTTGAGAAGGAATTGGAATTTGATAATATTAATTCATATAGATATAGACGAAGAGGTTGTCTATTGATTCAAACGTTGTACCTATGGGATAAGGATAGGGATAATGAAAGAGGAAAAAACCAAAGATTTCATATATTACTTTTTTTGATCGAAAAATCAATCTGATTTTTTTGTACCCTTCGCTTGGTAAGAAAATGGGTTCAAATCTACAAGATCAAACCAAACCTATGGGACTTAAGGAATGCCAGAAGGGAATAAAAAAAGAGGATAATAGAATTTTAATAATAAAAACAAAAAGAAATAAATAAATAAAAAGAGTAAGAGAAAGAAAAATAAAGATGAAGTAGAAGAGCCCAGATTCCAAATGAACAAATTCAAACTAGAAAAAAAGATCTTTCTGATTCTAGAAGAATAAGGAGTAATGCGATTAATCGAGAAAGATTTCTTGTTCTTATTATAAGTTATAAGATTATGATTGGATCGAAATATGTTTGGTGAAAAGAAAATTCTTCTTCTTTGAGAATAATATAAAAAGAAAAGTGTTCAATTGGAACATGAAAACGTAGCTGAATTTTTCCTAATTACTATTCAGGACGGAGAAGAGGAAGGAAGGAGCTTCTCAAATGAGGAAAAGTATCCAATGACTTCGAAAGAATTGAACAAGGAGTTGTATGAGGTGAAAATCTCACGTATGGTATTGTAGAGTGGCAGTAAAGGTGACTTATTTGTCAACTTTTCCATTATCACCCCCAAAAAACCATACTCTACCTTACGTAATGTTGCCAGAGTGCAATGATTTTATTACCCCTTATAAAAGAAAAAGAAAAATGATTCTTGAGAACCCCTTACATGCTCACATCACATCGAGGTACTACAGACAGAAAAATAGCAAAATTGATCCAATTTATTGTAATCAGTTACTTAACATATTAGTTAACCCTATTTTGAAACATGGAAAAAAAATCATTGGCTTATCTAATTATCTATCAAGCGATGAAAAAGTTTCAACGAAAGAGAAAAAAATCAACTACCTATTTTATTGTTTGACGTCAAGTAATACATGGAGTAGCTCCCAATATAGGAGTAAAAGCAAGACATGTAGGCGGATCGACTCATCAAGTTCCCTAGGATTCATACAAGGAAAATCACTTGTCATTTGTTGGTTATTAAGGGCATCATGAAAATGTCTGGGTCAAAATATGGCTTTCAAATTTAGTTCTGAATTAGTGGATTTTGCTAAGGGGAGTGGCGATGCCATACGTAAAAAGGAAGAAACTCATAGAATGGCATAGTCAAATAGAACTTTTGCATATTTTGGTTAATCCATGAGCAGGATCTATATAGACACATAGGCTCATGGAGCTATACATCTCGACTGGATAACAATCAATAAAAGAAGAAAAAATCAGAATTGATCATTATAGTTCTGAAAACAAACGAAAAGGAAAGATGAAACATAAATCATGGATTAATTAAACCCTCTCAGGGAGTTGCTTAAGAATAAGAAAGAGGTAAATACCATGGAAAAAGGTTTGATTCTATTTATAGGGATTTCGTAAATATTTCATTATAAAAAAAGAGAAAGTTTGAAAAAATTGGGATTTTTTTTATTTTTGCAGATTGGATGTAATTACTAATTCATGATCTGGCATGTATAGAATGAAAACTTCATTCTCGATTTTATGAGAATTTTTATGAAAACCTTTCATTTGCTTCTCTTCGATGGAAGTTTTATTTTCCCAGAATGTATCCTAATTTTTGCTTGATTCTTCTTCTAATGATTGACTAAACCCCTGATCAAAAAGATATACCTTGGTTATATTTCATCTTTTCAACAAGTTTAGTAATGAGTATAATGACCCTGTTGTTCTTATGGAAAGAACAACCTACGATTAGCTTTTTGGGAAATTTCCAAATGAACAATTTCAGCGAAATCTTTCAATTTCTTATTTTACTTTGTCCAACTCTATGTATTCCTCTATCTGTAGAATACATCAAATGTACAGAAATGGCAATAACATAGTTTCTCTTATTCGTATTAACAAATACTCTAGGAGGAATGTTTTTATGCGACACTAATGATTTAATAACTATCTTTGTAGCTCCAAAACATTTTAGTTTATGCTCTTACCTATTATCTAGACATACTAAGAAAGATGTACAGTCTAACGAGGCTACTAGGAAATATTTACTCATTGGTAGGGAAAGCTCTTCTATTCTAGTTCATAGTTTGACTTGGCTATATGATTCATCCTAGGGGGAGATCAAGCTTCAAGAAATAGTGAATGGTCTTATCAATACACAAATGCATAACTCCCCAGGAATTTCAATTGTGCTTGCATTCGTCACTGTAGGAATTTAGTTCAAGCTTTCCTTAGCCCCTTGTTATTAAAAGACTCTTGATGTATACAAAGGACTGTAGTTTGTTTGAAAAATTCCTAACTTTTTATCTATCTCTATGTTGCTTGGATTTTTCAAAAATCCATAGACATGCAGAAGAGAAATGCTATCCCCTCTTGGACCAGGACATAACTTTTACTTGTTCAAATAACATGTAAGGTTAAGAAAAGAATGGGTTAGGAACGACGAATCTCTTTATAATAAATAGATTCATTTTGAAAGTTTATTATTACTGGTAGCTCCTACAAAAGATCGGACTAATGATGTATACAATACTTAAATTCTCGATGTAGAGGCTTTATAGTTAGTTCTCATCATTCAAATACTATGAGTGTAATAGGAGCATCCATCAATGAAAGGATCACCCTAAGATGATCATCTCATGGCTATTAAGAACGAATCAAATCATATGGTTCTATTTCTCCTTGAGGTGTTACAAGTCAGTGGTTCCCCATGTCGTGTGCACTGAAAATAATTAGGGACAAACTCTCTTCTCAACAAATGCCCATTCACTTCATCAATAGGAAGGAAACAAATGTTTTTGTATTTTTTACATAGACATTTGATCTTTGGCCCATCCATATATGTAGGTTGAGAACATACATAATGAATACAAGCTTCAACTCCCTCAACAAATTTAGGATTAATTAAACCATCGCGTGATAATCGTCTATACATCCAAAATCTATCAACATTGCTTATTTCTACAAAACTATTAATTTAATTCAGTGATTCCATAGTTAGTATCCTTCATGGCACCCTAAAATTTACAGAACATCTAAACTTTACACATCTCCCAAGTATTAACCAATTTAATTAATCACCTACAATTGATTTCAAAACTATGGTTCATGTCATTGTTTACACCTGTGAATTAAGAAAACAAGTTCTCGCTATGACTTCTAGGCTTATGGAATATTTTACCAATAAGCCTCACGGGAGCTGCATCATGGGTTTCCAATCTATATACCATCCTAGGGGTTTATTATGGAATGAGTTGTCTTGTATATGAAACGTATTAGTTCCTTGTGCTAATACTATGTTTGCATTAATCACAATATTGAAGTTGAAGTATTAATCGTAGTAATTAATCAACTACAATTAGTCGATCAAATTAATAACCTACAATTAATCAATCAAATTAATAACCTATAATTGATTTCAAACTAATGATCATGAAACATCATAAACTAATGTAAGAAAAAAGACAGAACACTCAATAATTGTTGTATTAACTCAAAGCAGAAGAACAAAGGTATCATAATCGTATTATTAAAGCAATACATATAGTAAACTTTAGTTCGATGACTAATCTGGATGGATGGACAATTTCAGACTACAACCAAGAAAGATGAACGACTATCTTCCAGAAAATAGGTCCTGCCAAAAACCTGAAACATTTAATATAATGCAGTTTTTTGTTATTAGGTGAAAGCAAAGTACAAAAGTAGTAGTAATAATAATAATAATATAATAATAATAATTAATAATAATAAATTTAATAAGAATAATAAATTTAATAATAATAATAATAAATTAAATAAGAATAATAATTACAATAATAATAACATTAATATTAAATTTAATAATAATAATAATAGTAAATAATACAAATGATGCATTTGATAATAATAAAATTAATAATAAGTAGAAAATTAATAATAACAACAATAATAATAAGAATATGAATAATAAATTTTATAATTAGTAGAAAATGAACAATAATTATTATTACTAATAGTACGAATAATAAAATTAATAAAACTTATAATATTAATAATAATTATTATTAATAATTAATGTCAATAATAATAATTGTAAGTTAATTATAATATGAATAATAATAAGTAGAAAAGTAATAATAACAATAAATTTAATAAAAATAATTTATTTAATATTACTAATAATAATAATAATAAATATAATTGATAAAAATAATAAATTTAGTATTAATGAAATTAATAATAAGTAGACGATTAATAAGTAGAAAAAATAATAATAAATTTACTACACACATTAAATACACAATCTCAAATATACACTTCAAATATTCAATTCAATATCAAATACACACTTCAAATACACAATTTATATACACACTTCAGTTACACAATCCCTTCTCTTCAAATACACACTTCAATTACATAATCTGAAATACACACTTCAATTACACAATCCCTTCTCTTTGAATACACATTTCAATTACACACAACCCTTTGTCTTCAAATACACAATCTCAACTACACACTTCAAATACACAATTCAATATCAAATGCACAATGTCAAATACACAATTTAATCTCAAATCCCTTCTCTTCAATCTCAAATGCACACTTCAATCTCAAATACACCCTTCAATCTCAAATACACACTTCAATCTCAAATGCACCCTTCAAATACACACTTCAATCTCAAATACACATTTGAATCTCAAATTTCTTCTCCTCAATCTCAAATATACACTTTAGTCTCAAATCCCTTCTCTTCAAAACATTACAACAAATTATTAATATAACAATTACAACAAATTATTACAACAAATTATAAAACATTACAATAATGATATGTATTGTCTAAGTGACATTTTATCGAACTCATAGGCAATATGTATTCTCTAACTAATCACAAAACAAAAGCATTTTTCTATTATTTACTAACAACAATACAAGTAAACAACAAATAAACCAATAATGACACAAAAATGAATAATCACATAAAAACCGACCACCCAAAACACCCACAATATACATATATATAACCATATAAGAGCTGCATTTTTTGGAGAGAAAATACACCCAATAGAGAGCTTACTGGAAAATGATGCACGATGGGCTAAAAAACACATAGAAACTGATGGCAGAAGCAAGGAAAATCACCTTAAATTGACCCAACAAGCAACGGAGGAGGGACGAAGAAGAAAAATAGCAGGAGGAGAGGGGTCAAGTTAAGATGATAACCAAAACAACATTATTTTATTTATGAACAAGTCATGATTTATCGATGGAAGAAATTTTCTATCAATATTTAACTTCACTAATGAAGCACCCCACCTTATTTTGTGATGAATTAAGTCATTCGTTGGTAAATGAGACAACTCATTAAGGACGGATTTTATTCTGTCGGTAAATAACCGATGCTAATTATTAAGCAAAGCAAACTTCACCAACGGAACTGTTTCCATCGGCAAATGTCCGATGCTATTTAATTGTGGGAGGCATTCCTACAATTTTTACCGATGGGAATGGTTAGGTCGTCGTTATATGTCATTAGAAATTTTGCACGAAATGCTTTCCCTTAAGCTTTACCATTAACAATTGTGTCAGTCGCAAAGTGGAAACTTTCATGACATATTTATCGATGCTCTGTGGTATTCCATCGATAATTAGCTACGGTCTAGATTCTGTCGGTAAATTTCTATCGTTAATATATGATTTTCTTTTAGTGAATGAAGAGTAGGGAAATGCAGAAATTTTAATATGTAAATGTATAAATTAGGCTCTATTTTAGGTTGTGATTATTCATGAATTTGTGAATTATGACTAGAGAATTTCTGAACTGGAAATTTAGATTTAATTGAACGATCTACTCGAAAAGGATAGAAAAATGATAGGATTTTGGCAATGAAGAGTGCATGAGTATGTTATATGCAGTGTTTTTACTAAACATGCATCTGTATTTTGGACATAACGTGATCTGTAAATATCCAAATTGGATGAAGTTTGATTTACCGTAAACTAGACACATATGGCGACATGTTACATGAAGAAGTTGAATTTGAATTCTGTTAATAAAGTTCTTGAAATTTAGCCTGAAGTCAAGCACTTCCATAGGCATCAGTACTACCCCTGACAGAAAGCATATCTTATGTTTATCGAATAAAATGTGTTGATTTAGGCCGAATTAGATAATTTTGTCTTTATAAAAGTTTTATGTTTTTCTCTTAGCTTTCTATTGATACAAAATTTGTAGTTTTTAGATATCAGAATTTAGAGATATGAGTTTTACAAGTTTGAATGTAAATTAGGGGTGCATGACCATTCACCAGCACGATGGTGCAATTGCCCTTTAATCATGGGAATGCACAATCATGCACAAGCACAATTGTGCATAAGCCTTTCATTTAGGGGATGTGCACAATCACGATCATTCAATTAGCCAAAATTTTTTAATGTGCACAGTCTATAGTATTTTGAGCATAACTCATGGAATAATGAACCAAATTGAATGATTTTTGTTGCGTATGAAACTTAAGACATAGAGGAACATTTTATTAGAAGAAAATAGTCTTAAAAATTCAGTTTCTAGGTGAAAATAGCCATACAAATCTGACCCTAAATATGATTGAAAAAATTTTGAGAAAAATTATGGAATAAGATTGTGCGCATTAATTAGTTTTTCATGGAAATGTATTGATTATACAATAGTTGAACAAACCAATGCTAGAGTATTTCCATATGAGGTATCAAGGTTTAAATAAGAGCTTAGATGAATCTAGTTGATGTTGAATGAAAGGATTAAGGCGAGTAAAGTGTAATTTTGGAGTTAAAAATGTTTGGAAGATGTTGTAAATTGTTTATATTGTGTATTAAAGAAACATACCTGAGAAATTGTCATTGAACATGCATGATACATGAAACATTCATAAATGTATTTATGACTAATTATTCTTATAAAAATGCACATGAGTGACATATAAATGTATATGATTGCATATAGAGGGGTATGTCGCTTGTAGCAAGGCAATAAGCTAAAGGGAGCATTTGTGAGTCAACCTAGATGATCTTCCTAGGATTGATTGATTTTGTTTAACTTCTAATTATTGAACCGTTTATGATCTGTATATGAATTCTAGGATTTAAAGGTCCGAGGAGTTTGATATTCAGGAATGTACTAGTAGTGTTCTATTTACAGCTGAAATTTGAATGATATCTGTTTGCTACTAAATTTTGATTGATTTTCTAAATACTCAACGAAAGTTGAATGTCGAATTGAAGTCCAATGAATGTGAAATTTTGTCTGTACATCATAAGTGAATTCTATTAATGGTATATTTTGTTATTTGATGCATTTCATAAAATGCATATTTAGATAAAGGCATTATGATCAGAGTAGCCAGTTTGAAAGAGCTTTAACTTCAGAATTCTGCATTTGGAGCTTTGCTCCATGATTTATGTTTTTGACTGACCCAAATGGACCAAAATCTGTATCTGTATCTGTATCTAAAAGGCACTCAGTCACAATAAATAATAATAAATCTGGAGTCTCATATGCATCTACATTCATATGCATCTACATTTACATAGTTATGAATATGAAATATATGCTTATGAAATCTTTTATGAAGTTGTGAAATTAAAGTGATATGCTATGATAATGCGAGTTATTGGGTTGTTTAAATTTTGAAAGAATGTATGTGAAGTGTATGACATTCACTATGTCTTATTGTGTGAAAATGTTTTGAAATTGGTTGGTTATATGATATTTACGTATTTGCATAGAGTGAGATCATTAATGATGGTTCACTCATTGAGTTCGCAAAACTCTTCAAAAATTACATGTGGCTTTTTTAGGTACGAGACAGGATACCTAGATTTTTAAGATTTTCTAGAAGCACATTTTGTACTAAGATATGTCTCAAAGCACTGTCAGTTGGCATTTGACAAGTTGTAATTGTTTTTAAGTAGTTTATATATGTCACGTATAACTTGTGTATAAAAGATGTAAATATTGGTTTTAATGACTACTTTGTAAACTTTTAGGAATGAAATGAAGATTTGAGCTTTTTAAGTATTGTATATTCTTTATGATGCCATTCAAGAGATTATGTTTGTAGTATCATACCATTGTCAAGGATTTGTACTTGAATATCCTCAGGATGTTCGGGTATATACTTTATGGTAATGGGATCTGATAATTGGAATTATGTTTCTTCTTTATAGTGACAATTATATTGCTCATGATCAGAGTTATTTGAGATTTTTTGCCAATATGATTTTTTTCAATATTGCAATGTTGGGGTTAGTTATTAGTTCAAATTTGTATTTTTTGGGAATTGGTTGGAATGTGCTCTCATCTACTAATAGTGTTTTGGTTCGCATAACCTATTGCATCAAATGCCTGTCAAAAAGCATTTGTAACTTATCGTGTAGGGGATTTTTGTTTATTAGTAGGAATTTTAGGACATTATTGGAT
Organism: Erythroxylum suave; assembly: GCA_027563595.1. Classification (NCBI taxonomy): domain Eukaryota; kingdom Viridiplantae; phylum Streptophyta; class Magnoliopsida; order Malpighiales; family Erythroxylaceae; genus Erythroxylum; species Erythroxylum suave. The sequence goes on from JAOSBN010131019.1 coordinate 14,654, forward strand.
AACGAGTATTTTCAAATTTAGGTATTTTTTCAAATTTTTCAAAAACTTGATTGCTAATAATAAGGTGAATTATTTATTAGTTATTTTGTGTGTCGTTCTATTATTTACAAGCACGATTGATAAATCAACCTAATTTCCTCTACATGTATGGTTACTAGATGCCATGGAAGGGTCTACTCCTATTTTAGCTTTGATAGATGCTACTATTATGGTAGCAGCAGGAATTTTTCTTGTAGCTCGACTTCTTCCTCTTTTTGTAGTTATACCTTACATAATTAATTTAATAGCTTTAATAGGTATAGTAATAGCACTATTAGGAGCTACTTTAGTTATTGGTCAAAAAGACAATAAGAGAAGTTTAGCCTATTCTACAATGTCTCAATTGGGTTAAATGATGTTAGCTCTAGGAATGTGGTCTTCTTGAGCCACCTTATTTCATTTGATTACTCATGCCTACTTGAAAGTTTTGTTGTTTTTAGGATTTGGATCGATTATTCATTCAATGGAAGCTATTATTAGGTATTCTCCAGATAAAAGTCAAAATATGATTCTTATGGGTGTTTTGACAAAGCATAATTTATTTACAAAAACATCTTTCTTATTAGGAACCCTTTATCTTTATGGGATTCTTATGGGTGTTTTGAAAAAGCATAATTTATTTACAAAAACATCTTTCTTATTAGGAACCCTTTATCTTTATGGGATTCAACTTTTCACCTATTTTTGGCCCAAAGATGAAATTCTTAATGATAGTTGGTTGTATTCCCCTATTTTTGCGATAATAGCTTATTTCACCGCAGGATTAACGACATTTTATATGTTTCAGGTTTATGGACATTTAAATGTTCACTTTCAAAATTACAATGGAAAAAAAAGGTTCATTCTATTCAATATCTCCATAGGGTAGAGATGGATAAAAAATGATTAAAAAGAACTTTTGTTTATTATCTTTAGTAACAATGAATAATTTAACAATGAATAATAATGAGAATAAAAAGGCTTCTTCTTTTTTTGGAAGAAAACATATCAAATTGATGGTAATGAAAGAAATGTGAAACAAACTTTTATGAATATTAATTTGTTTGGCATTAAAAGTAATTTCCTATCCTTATGAATTGGACAATACTATGTTATTTTCTATGTTTGTTTTGTTACTATTTATTTTTTTAAGCCATAGGAATTCCTTTTAATCCATTTAATCAACAAAGGGTTTATGTGAATATATTTTCTAAATTGTTAACCTCTTCTTTGAATCTTTTGCATCCAAATAATACAAATAATTCTCTAAATTGGTATCAAATTTTAACAAACCCTACCATTTTAGGCCATATTGCTTATTTTAGAATAATTATAGCATCTTCTTTATATAAGTCTGTTTATTCATTGTTACAAAATTGGAACTTCTTCAATTTTATCGTTTAGGAAGGAGCTAAGAGAATTCTTTTGGACAAAATACTAAATAGGATATATGATTGGTCTTATAATCATGATTACATAGATGCTTTTTAAGAAAAATTTTTAACTGGAGGTACACAAAAATTAGTAGCATTGACTTATTTCTCTGATAGGAGAGGGCTTGATGGAATTATGAATATGGTAGGTATTACAGGTCTCCTTCTAAAGGGGGTTGAAAATATATAGTGGGGGGTATAGTTCTTCTTATCTCTTAGTTTATTTATTTTTTATGTTAATCGTTTTATTTATGAACTATTTTTAATTTTTTTCAATTTTCAATTTCCTTTATCGAGAGTTTTGACTCTAGTTGCAAACTCATTACATAGGTTTTTATTATTTTTGGTTATTATCAAAATTCCAATGATTATCCAACTAGTGAAAGGAGATTTTTTCTATTTAAGTAGGGACTTTTTTTGTATCATTTTCAAAAAAGTTGATAAATTGGGTGGATATGTAAAAAAGAATCTTTCTTTTCCATCACTTTGACATGTATTAAAAAAAAAGTGACATCTCCTTTCTTATAGCATTTTCAAATTGATTGTTTTTTATATATCGAAATGGATGATTCCAAAATCTAGAGCCAAATGGAATAGTTACAAGAGGTTTTTCAAACTAGAAGAGATCTTTATCTATCAATATTTCTAACTTTGAATTTTCTTAATTCCTATGTAGATAAAAAGTTTCAACTTTTTGATAGTATGTCTCTTTAAAGTGAAAATGGAATTCATCCTTTGTTTTCTTCCTTTCCATTCATTCAGTGCTCTTTCGTTTTGTCGATTTTGTCTAGATCCTCTTTTTCTTCTGAAAAAGGGACTAAGTAGGATTGTCTTTAGTGGATGGCTATTGTTCCTATTTAGTCCCCTTTGTTTCGGAAGTTGTTTATATTTCTACATCTATTTCTTCCTCCCTTTCTTTCATTTATGAGGTTTCTTACTGTATTTTAGTAAAAATGGGTGACGGTATTCTACCTAAAGATTCGAGCCATAGAATTTCTTAATTATGATACAAGGTACCTATTCGATTGAATAAGTACATTAGGTATAACAAAACTATTTTGCTGTGTCCAGACTAATATCAATCCAACTCATTTCATGGATAAGATGTGACCAATTAACCAACCAACAAAAGTACTTGTTACAAATAACATCTTGTTTTTGCATTGAAACATATAAATGTTGACAAATCTGACTAACATGGAATTTGGTAAAATGAAATGGTTGAATAATTGAAAAATGAGATTATTTAGAAATGCATATTGAATGCTAAGATTACGTATTGAATTTCTAGTAGTAGATCAATAATAAAAAATGTGTTTGTGATTGTCCTAGAAGAAATGAAACAAAAAATGCGGTAAAGCTAGGATGGTTATTGTATGGGGTCTACCTAATGCTAGACGCATAGGCGCATAATAGATTGATATGAACATCATGAGCTCCCCTGTAATAAACCTTGTTATTACTGATACCATCTTCTCAGTTTCTTCTTCTCCTTCTTCTATAACAGTAGCCTGAAGAAGGAAGAGATAAGAGGGCCCCATGGAGAATGTGATTAGAAATCCATAATTGAGACTGACCACAATGACCAAATTTATTATCTTCATGCATAAGAGTACCAGATTACCTACTATAAAAGGTTTCAAAATCATCACAAACCTCACTTTTTTATTCTACTGGAATTTCGGGATTATGCAATTTTTGGATTGATATATAAGGATTATGAAAGTTTCCATATATATAAAAATAAAATATAAAAATATAAAAAGATATATTAGAAACATTTATGTCAATGACACTAAAGGTGATATTAAATGAATGGAATTGGGCTATGGATGGAATATAATGAAATAGTGCCACTTTAAGGTTCCTTATGAAATGAGGCATGGAACAAAGACACTACAAACAAGTTCTGGGACTTATGAAGAAAACTTTAAGCTCATATTGGTCATGGGTTGAGAACAAGAATTGAACTCTATGAGATCAAATCTCTCATTATTGCTCAGTAGCTCAGTAGTAGAACAGTCTATTGTCAACTGACTGGTCGAAGGTTCAAATCATAATTAAGGAGATTTGATTCATTCCGAATTCAAGAATTTAGAATGAAAGGTTTTGCATTGACCATTCAGAGTAGGTAACCTGTTCATTGTGTCTTTCTTTCTATTGCATTCTATCTCACCATATCACATTCTATTCTATGATATTTAAGAATCACCATCAATGCATTCTCCCATCCACTTCGTCCACCCTACTCATGTGAGTGTTTCCCTTTAAGAGATCGCTTAGCCCCGTTCACTTCGGTGCAAGAGTCCTCAATCAGTTAGCACTCTTTCAAGGGGGGCTAGACAAACCTCTTGGCTGTCTCTGCACCCCTACCACCTTTATTAAAGTTTAGTGTTAGGCCCCGAAGTATTTTATTTTAGTAATCATGATTTGAATAAATTTTGTGGTATTGTTAGATAAATCATTCTAATTGGAGTTAATTATTATGTTAACTTTAGGAGGATTTATTCCATGGATTGATAGAACTTGAAGTATTAAGTGGGAGAATTAAGATTAACTTGGAGTATAGCATGGTATAAGTTAAATTGAAGAATTAAGGATGCATAAGGGTATTTTTGGAAGATTACTTAAGGATAGAATCACTAAGGCATTAAAGGAAGGGTAACGTAGACTTTTCTCATCCATTAAGGGTAGAATGGGAAGAGGAAAAGATTGTTTTGTAAATAAGAAGGCTAAAAACGTGAATGAGGAAAGAAGGAGTAAAATCAAAAAGTAAAGGAGAGGGAAAGAAGAAAAGGGGTTCGGTGGAGTTAAAAGAAGAGAGCTTTGAATTAGGTCATGGATTTTCTTAGTCTTAAAGAGAGAATTTAAGGTTATCCGAGAAGGGAAAAAGAAAGAGGAAGGAAAGAGCTTCTTTTAGATCCAAGAATCTCACTATTTGGTGAAGATTCAAGGTAAGTCGATTTTAAATCTCTTGGAGTTTTGAAGGGTTTTTGGTTCAAAGAGCTTGAGAAATGTATGGGTTTAAGTATTTAATTTCATGTTATGATTCTATGGGTTCTCAAATTGAATTTTCTATTGAATGAGAACTTAGTTTGTTATAGGAAACCAAGCAAGCTTGATCCAAGATGAAGAGGAAAGACAATATTGAATTTGGATTGTCAAGCATCTTCGGTGGGTAAAATAATTATGATTGTAGTGTAATTGGGCAATTCCTTCCCTATGCGTGTGTATGTGTTTCGTATGACTTAGTTTTGTTTGAAATTGCAATAATTGTACATATTTGAAATTGCATGATGCATTATGATTATGTTATGACCTGAAAAATGTTATGACATTTGGAATTGAATGAAAAGAAGAAAAAGCATGAAATATAAGAAAAATGATAAAATCAAAAAGAAGCATGAGAGTGCAAATTGTGATTGACTAAATTGAGAATGAGAATATGAAAATGCATGGAAATGAAAATATGCTTTTGTTTGGGCAAGAGTGGACCTGTTTTGTTAGTCACGTGCATGCTCCTGTCTGCCCACTTGTGGCCTACGAGATCCGAAAATGGACTCATTTTGTTCACAGAGTAAACTTCGGTTTCTCTATTTCGTTTCATAGAACCCTCAAGCCAATTGTGTGTACATTTGCATTTGACATGTTAAATGATGCTTTGCTGTGAAATTACATTCAATATGATCTATGTGATGATGTACTGAGATTAAATTATGAATGCATATATATATATATGTTTGATTGTGTGGCTCATTGCCATTGGCTATAAGTATTTTAGTCACTGAGCTGTGAAGCTCAACCCCCAAATTTTCCCTCCTTAGGTGCAAATCTAAAAGACAAGTGACCCTTGCAAGGCATTCGGTCTCCAGAACAGATATAAGACAATTATACTAAGTTAGTGATTTGGATAGCTTATTCAGCATATCAACATTGAGCATCTAATGTATTTTGTTTTAAGTTCACATGTGTATTGGCATGTAACAAACTCTCATTGTGTTAAAAATGGGACAGTGAAATTGAATTCCTTTCTACGTATGATTTTGTTGTTAGTTTAAAGATTTGGGAAAATGAATTGTATACGTGCATGATCTTAATTGTGGAATTGGAAAAGGTTGTTGGTCTCAGAGTAGCATATTAGGATTGAAGAGATTGTGTTCTGAATTCTAAGGAAAATATAGAGGAAGAGTATTGTCTCTGATGACATCGCCCATAGATGTAAAGGAAACGCACAGAGGAAAGGAATTGTCTGTGATGATGTCATATATAGATGTAAAATGAAAGACAGATGCGATAAACATAGATGCAAGGAACACAGACGACACATTAGACACAGATGATATGTTAGACATAGATGGCACATTAGAACACAGACGCAAGAAAGATAGAAACAAGGAATCGTCTGGGTTATGCGTAATAAAAAGACATTCAATAGGGGGAGGTCAACACATACGATAAAAGTGAACCCCAGATGGTAGACAGAAGACAGAAGATAGACGAAAGATAGAAGATAGACAAAAGACAGACGGTAAAGGTCAACACAGCTGATAGAAAGTCAAACATAGATGATAAACAAAATACAGAAGAAGAAGTTAGGAAGTTATGCTGACTAACTCGAAGCATGTATATATGCAAATTATGGACTCATCAACGGTATTTAGTGACATGATTGGGCTCGAAAGGAGACGGGCCATAAAAAGGGGGGGCTTAGTTATCTATCCAAGTGGTTGTGTAAAATGTTTGGCTCTCTAAGTTGAGATGCAATCGTCGAGCTCCGAAAATTGGGTCCGACATCTTTTTGGTATCAGAGCCTAGGTTTTTCCTAGGCATAGAATTCATAGTAGGGCAAATTGTTTTGTTATGTGAGTAATTGTTTGCATTGCTAAATTTATCTGATTGCATTAAATGACATGCATACATGTAAGAAATAGGATTGAAATAAAATATAAGCTAATAGTTACTGTCTTTATTGAAGGAGTAGAATGCCACCTCGTAGAAGGACACGAGGAGTTTTGCAAGGATCAGTTGCACCTGACTCTCCACTAAGAGAGGAGAGTACCAATGAGTCTGTAGCCCCAGGAAATGCTGAGGTTTTTGCAGGGCACAGTAATGAGCCCTCTCGGTCCCCAACCCGAGAGTCATCTATTCTATAGGAGCCAGTGCCTCTCTTAGATCTGAGAATTTTCCAGGCCTTGACCCAGGCGTTTGTCCAAGCTATGGGACAAATGCCACAATCTTCTGCTTCAGCTTCAGTTAAGAAGGGGAAACAATTTGATAAGTTGAGAAAGAATGGAGCAGTGGACTTCTATGGGACCACTGATCCCGAGGAAGCTGAGAATTGGCTGAGAAAGACCAATAGGATACTGGATCAAATCGAGTGTGAGGGTGATGAGAAGGTGGTGTATGCTGCCAATTTGCTTAAGGGAGATGCATTGCACTGGTGGGAAAGTGTGTCAAGAAGCCAGGTGAGACCTCCAGGGTTGGCGTGGAAGGACTTCTTGACTGCTTTTAAGAAGAAGCATCTGTCTAAAGTGTACATCCAGCAAAAGCAGAGGGAGTTTTTGAGTCTCACTCAGAGGGAGATGACGGTGAGTGAATATGAGTGCCAATTTACATAGCTATCCCAGTATGCAACTGAGATGATATTGACCGAGGCAGCTAAATGTCAACAGTTAAAATCAGGATTGCATCTTAGCATTAGAGAAAAAGTAGTGGTGAAGAATTTCTGTGATTTTCAACAGCTAGTTGAAGTGGCACTGAGGGTTTAAAACATAGAGAATATAAAGAGTGTTGTAACTAAGAAGAGAAAGGAGAGAGAACAATTCAGGATGGGAGACAATACTCCTATACTAGAGAGGAGTGCCAAGACTTTCCCTTCACAGTGTGAGGGGAGGAGCACTGGAGCAAGCAAGTTTACATAGATGAGAACTGTCTTACATTAAGCCTCAACGGCTGGAGGCAGTAGGAGAGGTGATGGGGATAAGCCACCTATTCCAAAATGTGAGCACTGTGGAAGATTTCATAGAGGGAGTGCTACCGATTGACAGGAGCTTGTTTCAACTGTGTTCAAAAAGGGCACATGACAAGAGAGTGTCCTCAGAACCCAGGACATGAGAAGAGTCAGATGCAAGCTTCAAGGACAACGGAGGCTGAGGGACACAAGACAGCAACTGAAGTGGGCAGTTCGGACGCAACTAAGAGGGTGAATCTTCTAAGGAGACCTAAGGGGTAGGCACCAGCTAGGGTGTTTACAATGACATGGGAGGATACAAAGACCGCTCCAGAAGTTTTGATTGGTACGGTTAAATTATTTGAAGATGATATTGTTGTTTTGATTGATCTGGGTTCTACCCATTCATTTGTGTCGTCAAGTAGAACTGTGTATGGTAGAAATCTGAGCCGGTTGGATACTCCTCTAATGGTGAGTACTCCAATCGGCCAATATATTATTATCAGTCAAGTTTATAGAGATTGTGAGGTACATATTAGAGGGGAGCAATTAGTGGTGGATTTGATGCCTTTGAAAATGGGAGGTTTAGACATAATTTTGGGTATGGACACCTTGGAAAAGTACAATGCCAACTTGGATTATAAACAAAAGACAACAGAGTTCAAACTAGACAATGGTAGAAAGGTGGTGTTTATGGGAGATAGAAAAGTAAGTCTGCCTAGAATTGTTTTGGCTTTGACAGTAGAGAAGATGACGAGGAAAGGGTATGAAGCATATTTGGCCTATGTGGTAGACATAAAGGCAGATAAAAATAAGTTAGAAGATGTAATAGTGGTTAGGTTATTCCCAGATGTCTTTCCCGAGGAATTACCAGAACTACCACCACCTAGGGAAATTGAATTTCTCATTGAGCTTCTTCCGGACACAATGCCAATATCGATTCCGCCTTATAGAATGGCTCCAACGGAGTTGAAGGAGCTTAAGGAGCAATTGGAAGAGTTATTGGAGAAGGGTTACATTAGGCCGAGCTCTTCACCTTGGGGAGCCTCAGTCCTTTTTGTGAAGAAGAAAGATGGATCACTAAGGATGTGTGTGGATTATAGGAAGCTTAATCATGTTACTATAAAGAATAGATATCCGCTCCCATGCATAGATGACTTGTTCGATTAATTGCAAGGGGAGAAAGTCTTTTCTAAGATAGACTTGAGATCAGGTTATCATCAATTGCGGATAAAGGAGAATGATATGGCAAAGACTACTTTTAGAACACGCTATGGCCACTTTGAGTTCTTGGTTGTGCCCTTCGGATTGATGAATGCACCTACAATTTTCATGGACTTAATGAATAGAGTCTTTAAGTCATACTTGGACCAATTTATTATTGTCTTTATTGATGATATATTGGTATATTCTAAGAGTGATAAGGAGCATGAAAAGCATTTGAGGATTGCTTTGGAGACATTGAGGAAGAATAAGTTGTATGCCAAATTTGATAAATGTGAATTTTGGTTAAAGGAAGTAGTGTTCCTTGGGCATGTGATTTCAGAGCACGGAGTACATGTAGATCCGAGGAAGATAGAAGTAGTTGTGAAATAGGAAGCACCTAAGAATGTGGCAGAAGTGAGAAGTTGCTTGGGTTTAGCAGGGTATTACAGGAGGTTTGTGGAGAGTTTCTCCATAATAGCTACTCTACTTTCCAAATTGACAAGGAAGAATCAGAAGTTTGTGTGGATAGATGAATGCCAAAAGGGTTTTGAGGAGTTTAGGTATAGATTGATGAGTGCACCAATTTCGACTTTGCCTTCAGGTAATGATGGGTATATGGTATATAGTGATGCCTCAAGGAAGGGATTGGGCTGCACGTTGATGCAAGGAGATAAGGTGATCGGTTATGCTTCTTGGCAATTAAAGCCTTATGAAATGAACTATCCTACTCATGACTTGGAGTTGGCTGCCATAATTTTTACATTAAAGATATGGAGGCATTACTTGTATGGAGTTACTACTAGGGTATTCACAGATCATAAGAGCCTTAAGTATTTGATGAGTTGAAAGGAATTGAACTTAAGACAAAGGAGATGGTTAGAGTTGTTGAAGGATTATGATTTTATGATAGACTACTATCCGGGAAAAGCTAATGTAGTAGCGGATGCATTAAGTAGAAAATCAACTATGGCACATGTAGAGACAGTATATGTTCTTTTGTTGAAGGAATTAGCCAGACTTAAGGTGAAATTGAGGCAATTTGAGTCTAATTGAGTATTGGCTAATTCTAGAGTTAGGTTAGTATTGAATGAGAGGATTAAGGAATTGCAGAAACAGGATGAGTATTTAAGTAGGCTTCGAGAAGAGATTAAAAGTGGTAAACAATCTAAAATAGAGGTAAGGGAAGCTGGATTGATGATGGTAGAAAGTAGACTATGTATTCCTGATATGCAAGAGATGAAAGATGAAATTCTTGATGAGGCACACAATGCGCCTTATGCTATGCACCCAAGGAGTACAAGAATGTATATAAATTTGACGAAGCATTTCTAGTGGAAAGGAATGAAGAAGGATGTTGCAGAGTATACTAAGAGATGCTTATGTGTCAACAAGTCAAGGCTGAGCACCAGGCACCTTTAGGCAAGCTTTAATCTTTGTCTATTCTAGAATGGAAGTGGGAGAAGATTACGAAGGATTTCTTGATGGGGTTACTGAGAACTAGTAGAAAGCATGATGCAATATGGGTAATAGTCGATAGACTGACTAAGTCAGCACATTTCTTGCCAATTAAACAAATAGATTCTTTGAATGTTTTAGCCAAAAAATATATGGATGAAATGATCAGACTAAATGGGATTCTAAGTTCGATAGTTTCAGATAGAGATCCTAGGTTCACCTCCAAATTTTGGAAGAGCTTACAGGAGGCTTTGGGAACTAAGTTACACTTTAGTGTAGCTTTCCATCCCCAAACTGATGGACAATCGAAAAGGACAATATAGACTTTGAAGGCAATGTTAAGAGCTTGTGTTATGGATTTTAAAGGCTCATAGGATGATCATTTGGCTTTAATTGAGTTCGCTTACAATAATTTTTATCATTTTGGAATTCAGATGACACCTTATAAAGCTTTGTATGGTAGGAGGTGCAGAACTCCTATTTGTTGGATGAGGAAGGTGAAAGGAGACTTGAAGGCCCTGAGTTGGTGCAAGTCATAGTTGATAAGATTAAGTTGGTGAAACAGAGACTTAAAGTAGCTCAAGATAGAATGAAGAGCTACACGGATGCACATAAAAAAGAGATGGAATTTGAAGTTGGAGACAAAGTGTTTCTTAGAGCTTCTCCATGGAAAGGGGTCTTGAGATTTGGTAAGAAGGGTAAGCTTAGTCCGAGATATATAGGCCCTTATGAAATCATTGAGAGGATTGGGCCTTTAGCCTACAAGTTAGCCTTGCCATCGGAGTTGTCTAAGATTCACAATGTCTTCTATGTATTGATGTTGAGAAGGTATTGATCCCATCCTTCATATGTAGTTCAATATTCGTAGGTTCAATTGAGGGAAGATTTGACCTATGAGGAGCAACCAATGGAGATCTTAGATTTGAAGGAAAAAGTTTAAAAAAACACGGTGGTGAAGTTGGTCAAAGTGTTATGGAGGAACCATTCGATGGAGGAGGCAACGTGGGAGCCTTTGGAAGCTATAAATGGGAAGTATCCACTTCTTCTCAATGACTCAGGTAATAATTTCGAGGATGAAATTCTTTTAGGAGGGGGAGAAATGTTAGGCCCCGAATTATTTTATTTTAGTAATCATGATTTGAATAAATTTTGTGGTATTGTTAGATAATTCATTTTAATTGGAGTTAATTATTATGTCAAGTTTAAGAGGATTTATTCCATAAATTGATAGAATTTGAAGTATTAAGTGGAAGAATTAAGATTAAGTTGGAGTATAGCATGGTATAAGTTAAATTGAAGAATTAAGGATGCATAAGGGTGTTTTTGGAAGATTACTTAAGGATAGAAGCACTAAGGCATTAAAGGAAGGGTAAAGTAGACTTTTCTCATCCATTTAGGGTAGAATGGGAAGAGGAAAAGTTGTCTTGCAAATAAGAAGGCTAAAAACGTGAATGAGGAAAGGAGTCAAATCAAAAAGTAAAGGAGAGAGAAAGAAGAAGAGGGTTTGGTGGATTTAAAAGAAGAGAGCTTTGAATTAGGTCACGAACTTTCTTACTCTTAAAGAGAGAATTTGAGGTTACCCGAGAAGGGAAAAAGAAAGAGGAAGGAAAGAGCTTCCTTTAGAGCCAAAAATCTCACTATTTGGTGAAGATTTAAGGTAAGTCGATTTTAAATCTCTTGTAGTTTTGAAGGGTTTTTGGTTCAAAGAGCTTGAGAAATGTATAGGTTTAAGTATTCTAGGGTCAATTTCATGTTATGATTCTATAAGTTCTCAAATTGAATTTTCTATTGAAGGAGAACTTGGTTTGTCATAGGAAACCAAACAAGCTCGATCCAAGACGAAGAGGAAAGAAAACATTGAATTTGGATTGTCAAGCGTCTTAAGTGGGTAAAATAATTATGGTTGTTGGGTATTTAGGCAATTCCTTGCCTATGCATGTGTATGTGTTTTGTATGAATTAGTTTTGTTTGAAATCGCAATAATTGTACATATTTGAAATGGCATGATGCATTATGATTATGTTATGCCTTGAAAAAGATTATGACATTTGGAATTGAATGAAAAGAAGAAAAAGCATTAAATATAAGAAAAACAATAAAATAAAAAAGAAGCACAAGAGTGCAAATTGTACTTGACTAAATTGAGCATGAGAATATGAAAATGCATGGAAATGAATATTAGCTTTTGTTTGGGAGAGAGTGGAATCGTTTTGTTAGTCACGTGCATGCGATGTAAAGCCTTCTCTCGGCTACCCGCTTGTGGCCCACGAGATCCGAAAATGGACTTGTTTTGTTCACGGAATAAACTTCAGTTTCTCTGTTTCGTTTCATAGAACCCTCGAGCCAATTGTGTGTATGTTTGCATTTGACATGTTAAATGATGCTTTTCTGTGAAATTACATTCAATATGATCTATGAGATGATGTATTGAGATTGAATTATGAATGAATATATATATGTTTGATTGTGTGGCTAGTTTCCAATGGCTATAAGTATTTTAGTCACTAAGTTGTGTAGCTCAACCCCTAAATTTTCCCTCCTTAGGTGCAAATCCAGAAGACAAGTGACCCTTGTAAGGCACTCGGACTCCATAATAGATATAAGGCAATTGTACTAAGTTAGTGATTTGGATAGCTTATTCAGCATACCATCATTGAGCATCTTATGTATTTTGTTTTAAGTTAACATGTGTATTGGCATGTAACAAACTCTCATTGTGTTAAAAATGGGACTGTGAAATTGAATTCCTTTCTTTGTATGATTTTGCTGTTAATTTAAAGATTTGGAAAAATGAATTGTATACGTGCATAATCTTAATTGTGGAATTGGCAAAGGTTGTTAGTCTCAGAGTGGCATATTTGAATTGAAGAGATCGTGTTCTGAATTCTAAGGAAAATATAGAGGAAGAGTATCATCTGTGATGACGTCACCCATAGACGTAAAGGAAAAACACAGACGAAAGGAAATATGCATACTTAAAATGAAAGACAGATGCGATAAATATAAACGCAAGGAACACAGACGACACATCAGACATAGACGACACGTTGGACATAGATGACACGTCAGAACTCTGATGCAAGAAAGATAAATGCAAGGAATCATCTGGGTTACATGCAATAAAAAGACAGACGATAGGGGAGGTCAACACAGATGATAAAAGTCAACCCCAAACAATAGACGAAAGACAGACGATAGACAATAGATGAAAGAAAGATGAGAAAGGTCAACACAATTGATAGAAAGTCAAACTAGATGATAAATGGAACACAGAAGAAGAAGTTAGGAAGTTATGCTGACTGACCCGAAGCATGTATATATGCAAATTATGGACTCATTAACGCTATTCAGTGATATGATTGGGCTTGAATGGAGATGAGTCACAAAAGGGGGGGCTTAATTATAAGTCCAAGTGGTTGTGTAAAATGTTTGGCTCTCCGAATTGAGATACGATCGTTGAGCTCCAAAAATAAGGACCGACACTTAGCCTCTATCGTCTCACTAGCCGAGCTTAACCTCATTATTTTGAGGTTAGATCTAGTATTCAGAGTTTGCCTCTATTGGGTACCGCTTTTGTGACCCACAATGAAACTGTACTTTACTCCTAGATGGTCAACTGCTGCACCTTAACATATTTCGGGAAGAACTAATTAGCTTTGGGTTTGAATGGCATTTCACCCCTAACCAGAACTTACTCACTAATTCTTCAACATCAATTAGTTCAGACCTCTACTTAGTTTCAATAAAGCTTCACTATAGTCATGGATAGATCACCCAGGTTAGGGTGCATAAGTAGTGACAATTGCCCTATGGAGGCTCGATTTCGCTATGACTCTGGTGGGTTCCCTTAACCAAGCCACTGCCTATAAGTCGACAACTCATTCTTCAATAGGTATATGGTCAGAGCCCCAGACTCCTCACACTACTTCGGATCTTACAATTTCATGTTCTATTTCACTCCTCGATGGGGGTTCTTTTCACCCTTTGGCCTCGGTACTACTTCGCTATCGGTCACCTAGGAGCATTTAGCCTTACAAGGTTGTCCTTACTAACTCACAAGGGATTTCATAAGCCTCATGCCACTCAGGTCAAAACATAAACTAGTGATTCTTTCGGCTACTGGACTTTTACTATCTAGGGTGCAGCACTCCACCGCTTCACCTAGCAATACAACATTTGTATAGCTCTCCCACAACCCCGTTTTCATGGTTTGAACTACTCCCATTTCACTTGCTGCTACTATAGGAATCGCTTTTGCTTTCTTTTCCTTTGGTTACTAAGATGTTTTAGTTCTCTATGTTGTCTCTTTCCTGCCAATGGATTCAGTGGTAGTTAGAAAGGTTTACCTGTTTGAAAATCTCTGGATCTACTCTTATTTTCAACTCCCTGAAGCATTTCGTTGGTTACTATGCCCTTCCACATCTCTGGGTGCCTAGGTATCCACTATAAGCCTTTCCTTGTTTAAACCTCACCCTTCACTTTAAGGTTAAGTTTATGCCATCCTAAGGTGCTACTAAACTAAAAGGAAGGATCTTATCAAGGTTCATGAATGATAAAACATAGATCGAACTACTGAATTGGAAAAATTGGGTGCTATTGTATAACTTTGTACCAGCTAAATTCATAAATTGAGGATAAGTGGACTTGAACCACTAACATCCACCAGAGGGTAAATCGTTATCTCTCAACCCTCGATTGATTTTACGATAGAGGCCAAAGATAGATAGTAACTCCCCCCTGAACACAACTTACAACTTTCATTATACTTTTCTCTTTAAAGAACAACTCTTCTCAAAAGGTGCTCAGTTGGAATCACATTCTAATTAAGGATTCATGTGGTTCCAGAGGATCTAGCTATAGGAAAACTAAGAATAGAGAGCTTTCTCCTTGATTAAACCTAGTACAATAAGCTCTTGGAGGTTGAATCAAAGTATTCCATGAATTGCACTATAGGGTGCAACCTTGGGTCATTCACTTAATCAAAACCTAAACAATTGGATCTAAGTTGACCTATATCTCATGCCATACAAACTAATTTGGAGAAAAGGGGGTTTTTGATTTTTGAACTAAATGGTAGAACGAATTTAAATGTAAAAACACATGTTTGTGGATTTTAGGGATGTAGAAAACTGAAAGATGAAAAATGCAAAAGACTATATAATGATAAATTCCCTTGAAAGTGAGTTTTAGCTATCATTGTTCAAAATTGATTAAAGAGAGATTAGAAACCACTAAGCTTCAAAAATGTGAACCTTGAAAGACTTTTCAAGTCTAGGATCTTAATTGATGAGATTCCATTTTTGAAAAATCCCATTAAGTGCTCTTAATGCGTTTAGTAGGATTAGCCAATGCAATCGATTAAATGAAATCTAAAATTATCTCAACATCAAACACAACCATGCAAGAGAAGAGAGAATAAAAAAGATTTCAAATAGACATATATGAAACTTCGTACATTTAAGCTCAAAGTTCTACATAAATTAATCCATCCTACATATAATAAATATCCAACATTTGATTAAAACCATAATCAAATAGCTCATCTACAAATCGTAAATCCTAGACCTTGGATGTATAAATTCATAGCTGAACTATGGACCAAACTACTCCGCCTTTTCAGCCTATTGAACTCTAGCCATTGCTGCACCTTCAAGAGGAAAAGAGACGCCTAGCCACTCATAGAACCTAGAAACTTCACAACTTGGAATTTAACTGAATCACCATAGTGGAGGTTTAATAGTGGAAGAAAATATAGAGGAGGAAAGAGTTATTCTGCAGAGAAAAGATGAAGGATAGTGTAAAAGTTGTGTTCTGCCGCCAGCCTCCTACTTATCCCAAAATACGGATTTTTAAAGATATTCGAGTCGGGTTATATGCAAGGGTAAGTGAAGTTTCCAAAATTGACTCGGGTTTCAAGTTGCTATTTCGAGGTTTTCGCCGGCCAAATTTTCCCGATGGGTCTGAGCTATTGATTTGAAGGTTTTGCCGCGGCAAAGTAGTGAGTTCTCCACGGTCAAATATTCCCGAAGGGCCTGAGCTATTGATTTGAAGGTTTCACCACGGCCAAATTTTCCCGAAGGGTTTTGGACTGTCGATTCACATGTTTCGCCACTGCAAAGTTGTGAGTTTGCGACGGCGAACTTGTCCCAAAAGGTCTTCTTCCTTGATTTTATGGCTTAGTAATTTCTTTGTCTTCACTCTTGGCTCCATTTCTAGAGTGTCCTGCAATGAAAAACAATAGTTTGCAATATCAATTGTCCTATAAACCAAGTGAGTGTAATTACTAATTAATTATGACAATTTTACCGTCAAACTATGTTAATTAAAGGCAAGCACTCTTGAATTAAATTTAGCACAATATCCAACAAAAAGAGTCGAAAAGTATAACAAAAACTATAAAAAATACCACCGATCAATACAGAAAACTTGGGTTTAATCACTCCCCTTTTCTGCCCCACTCTTTGATCTTAAAAATGCTAGTTTAAGAAAAAGAATGAGTGACCGCCATTCTTTGACCCTTATTGCCTAACCTGAGAGCGTGCAACTAATGCGCTCCACTTACTGAACATGGTTTTATGGTTGGCCCATGATCCCTGGATGTCGAGGTCATCCTTAGGGTGATCTCATAGTTCCTATAGGGTAGAGACAATAGGGTCAGTCTATGGATTTTCCTTCGTTTTCCAGTATTTCACTACAGCGATGAAGGGAAATAGTGCATCAAGCTGTTCACAAGGGCCAACTTGATCCTCTTCCCTAGGGATCCCAAATGATGTAACCCTAAGAGAGCTGTAGACTTTAACTATCGTCTATGTATGATCTATATTAGATCTAACCAATTGCTGATCCTACCTCCTTTACGTTCTTAACAGCCATCAGTAGTTTAGTGGCTTGTTTCGGTCTTCTTCCCCACTACTTAGAAAGAGTAAGCCACTGGTTCAGGTATAAGATACTATCGTTACTTCCCTGAAAATTAAACATCCAACCCGTAACCACAGTGACCCAATTGTTAGGTTGGAGCTCTACCAACTGAGCTAATTCTCCCCGAACCAAGTGGAGCATGCATGAAGGAGTCAAATGCTTTTTCTATTCTTTTTTTTAGCACAGCTGGGCCATCCTGGACTTGAACCAAAGACCTCTCCCCTAAAGTAAATCATCACACCTATAGTCCAACCAATTGGGAGAGAATAAATAGATTCCTTTTTAGGAGCGATTCATCCTTCCCGAATGCAGCATATAACTCTTTGCTGTATTGTGCTCTCCAAGTGTGCTTTCTCCCCCTTCTTCTTTACCATGGCAAGCTTTTTTTGAAATAACTCCTATGAGAAGGAAAAAGAAGTCGTTAAGAGACCCTTCCGGCCCCACCTTAGACACTCTAAGGTCCTTTTTCAAACCTGTTCTGATTTCAAGTCAAAAGATAGATAAATAGATACATCCCGTTGCACTAATCGGGGGCATTCGTAGTGACTGAGGGGGTCAAAGATCAAGGAGTAAGTTATTTATTAGCCAAGAATTCTTCTTACCTCTAGATCCATTCTCCTGGTCCCTGCAAAAGGGAAAAAAAATTTCACGTTTTTCCTTTCAGGAAGGGAGAGTTAGGAAAATCCTATTGATTGCAGCTTTCTCCAGACCACTAGGAAAAGCATGGAAAAAGACTCGAATGGTATAATCCCTCCATCCCCGCATAATAAAAAGGGCAATCTTGTAGTTCTTGGCATGTGAAGATATGTTGCTAAGTGCACTATTTTATTTTCCCGTTGAGGCTGAACCTAAACCTGTGTTCGAGAGGTAGCCCTTTATGCAGGCCTCTTATTGGGGACTCGCTTTGCCAAAAGTGAGAGAAATCCTATCCCCCTCTTTCCTTTTTTTCGTCTCGGTGTCCCTCTTGCGTGGTAATATATGGGCGAAAAGGAAAAGGCGAATCCTATCAACTTGTTCTGACCTAAGATAATAAGCTCATTAGTATGGTCTGACTTCACCATTAAGAAATGAAAGAAGACTTTTGTCGACAAGTTGAACTTATATTCATATGTAGCCCCCTTATTTTTGGGTGTGAAGCAGTGTCAAACTAAAATACCCAATAAGCATTACCTCTCCTTGAAAAGGAGGTGATCCAGCTGCACCATCCAGGACGGCTACCTTATTACAACTTCACCCCGGTCACTAGCCTTGCCTTCAACATCCCCTTACTTGTGGTTAAGGTAATGACATTGGGCATGGCCAGCTCCTATAATGTGACAGGCAGAGTGTATAAGGCCAAAAAATGAATTCATCATCGTATTGCTGAGTAGCGATTACTAGCAATTTTGGCTTCGCGCAGGTGAGTTGTAGGCTACAATCTAAATTAAGGATAGGTTTCAAGAGTTAGTTCTCCTTCGCAGGATCACAACCCTTTGTCCCAGCCATTGTAGGATGTGTTTCGTCCAGAGCATAAGAGGCATGATGGCTTAACATTATCCTCACCTTCTTCTGGCTTATCACTGGTAGTCTGCTCAGAGTTAAGTGCAAGGGTAGCACTAAACACAAGGGTTGTGCTCCTTACAAGACTTAGCCCAACACCTTACAATATGAGCTAACGAAAGCCATGTACCACCTATGTCCATATTCCCGAAGGCACCCCTCTCTTTCACAAGGATTTGCAACATTCTAAGCCCTGTTAAGATTCTTTGCTATACACCGAATTAAACCACATGCTCCACTACTTGTGCAGACCCCGTCAATTCCTATGAGTTTCATTCTTATGGACATACTCCCCAGGTAGGATACTTAACGCGTTAGCTATAGCACTGGATGGGACGATACGCACAGGACCCAATGTCCATTGTTTATAGATAGGACTATTAGGGTAGCTAATCCTATTTTCCCCCTAGCTTTCATCTCTTAGTGTTAGTGTCAGCCCAACAAAGTGCTTTTGCCATTGGTGTTCTTTTCGATCTTTACGCATTTCACCACTCCACCGAAAATTCCCTCTACCCTTACCATACTCCATCTTAGAAGTTTCCACCTCTTATCTAGGACTGATCCTTAGGATTTGACAGTAGACTTAAAAAGCCACCTACAAAAACTTTACACCCAATCATTCCAGATAATGCTTACAACCTTTATATTACTGTGTCTACTGGCATAAAGTTAGTGCAATGCTTATTCCTTAGATACCATCATTGCTTCTTCTCCAGGAAAAGAAGTTTACGACCCATAGGCCCTCTACCTCCAAGCAACATTGCTTTGTTAGGCTTTTGCTCATTGCAGAAAATTCCCCACTGCTACCTCTTATAAGAGTCTAGGCCGAGTCTGAGTCCCAGTGTGGCTGATCATCCTCTCAGACTAGCTACTAATCATCACCTTGGTAATCTATTGCTTCCCCAACTAGCTAATTGGAAGTGAGCCCCTCCTCAGATAGATTCCTCTTTTTGCAGCTGAGCCTATGGGGTATTAGCATCCGTTTCTAGCTATTGTTCCCCTTCCAAAGCCAGGTTCTTACGAGTAACTCACCTATTCACCACTGAAACACCATTTCCCATCCGACTTGCATGTGTTAAGCATGCTGCTACTGTTTATCCTGAGATAGGATTGAACTCTCCATGAGATTCTTAGTTGCATTACTTATAGCTTCCTTATTCTTAGATAAAGCAGATTTAGAATTTTATTTCATTTCAAAGCATAACTTGTATCCATGCACTTCATATTCACTTAGAGTTCGCTCCAAGAAAATAGCCATCCATACCCCTTCCATCAATCCCACAAGCCTCTTATCCATTCTCATTCGATCACAATAGTGAGGAAGCAAGTCAAAATAGAAAAATTCACATTAGGTTTAGGGATAGTTAGGCTCGAACTAATGACTTCCACCATGTTAGGTTGACACTCTACCGCTGAGCTATATCCCTTCCCTTGTCACCATCAAGAAATAAAACTTACTAATCCTAAAAAAAAGGATCAAGAAAATCAACACCACTATTTTTGAACAAGTTAGAGTCAGGCCTTCTTTTTCCACTATTACGGGTATGAAAATAATAAGAAAAATTAGCTTCAATTGTCAACTGCTCCTATCAGAAATGTGATTGGCTATAGATTTGAGTTATAGCACATGATTTCATAGAAGCATATAATTTTCCCAATCTAAACAAAGCAAGTTTTACATGAAAAAGATTTGGCTCAACATATTCTATTCAATGCGGGTATGAGAAGACCCTGACTCGATATTCTTAAAATAAGAAAATAGTGAAATTAGGACCAAGTCAAGATGAGATAGATCAATCCTTTCTTCTTACGCCAAAGATCTTACCATTTTGAAAGGAACTATACTTATATCTCCTTTTTATTTCCATTCAAGCGTTCTTACATGTTTCCACGCCCTATTGAGACCCCCAAAAATGGACAAAATACTTTTCTTAGGAACATATACAAGATTTGTGACAACTCATTCATTAACTACTTTATTTATGAATTATGAATTTCATAGTAATAGAAATAAAATATATGAATTATGAATTTCCTTCGGAGGTGTTGAGAAGGAATTAGAATGTAACAATATCGATTCATACAGATATAGAAGAAGAGGTTCTCTATTGATTCAAATGCTGTACCTATAAGTTGAGAAGGAATTAGAATGTAACAATATCGATTCATACAGATATAGAAGAAGAGGTTCTCTATTGATTCAAATGTTGTACCTGTAAGAGAGGGATAGTGAAAGAGGAAAAAACCAAAGATTTGACATAGTACATTTTTTATCAAAAATCAATCTAATTTTTTTGTACCCTTCGTTTTATGAGCAAATGGGTTCAATTGCTAAAATAAATCTAATTTTTTTGTACCCTTCGTTTTATGAGCAAATGGGTTCAATTATATAAGATCAAACCAATCCTATAGGACTTAAGGAATGACAGAAAGGAATAAAAAAATAGGAGAATAAATTTTAATAATAAAAAGAAAAATAAATAAATAAATAAAATGAGTAAATAAATAAAAATAAAAAGAATAAATAAAAATAAAAATGAAATAGAAGAGCCTAGATTCCAAATGAACACATTCAAACTTGAAAAAAAAATCTTTTTGGTTCTCAAAGAATGAGGGGTAAAGGGATTGATTGGGAAAGATTTCTTATTCTTATTATAAGTTATAAGAAAGTTATAATATCATGAATGGGCCCATGTATGTTTGGTAAAATGAAGAATCTTCTCCATTAAGAATAATAAAAAAAGAAATGCGTTCAATTGGAACATGAAAATGTGACTAAATTTGTCCTAGTTATTCTTCAAGACATAGTGGAGAAAGGAAGGAGCTTCTCGAACGAGGAAAAGGATCCAATGAATTTGAAAAAATTGAACGAGGAGCCATATGAGGTGAAAATCTTATGTATGGTTCTGTAAAGTGACAAAAAGGGTGACTTATCTGTCATCTTTTCCACTATCACCCCCAAAAAACCAAACTCTACCCTACGTAAAGTAGCCAGAGTATGATTAACCTTTGGATTTGAAATCACTACTTATATACCTTGTATTGTCCACAATTTACAAGAACATTCTATGGTCTTAGTAAGAGGGGGAAGGGTTAAGGATTTACTTGGTTTGAGATATCACATTGTTCGAGGAGCCCTAGCTGCCATCGGAGTAAAGGATCGTCAACAAGGGCATTCTAGTGCATTGAAGATTCTTATCTAAGACTTGTATCATTTAATGATCCCATGGGAATCACTAAAAACCTGTAAAGTCTATGACTAACCCAGTAATGAAAGTTTTGTAAGGGGACTTGAGCAGGCTACCATAAGACAGAAGATCTTCTTTTTAAAGAGATTCGATTCGGAACTATTATATGTCCAAGGTCCAATATTGGAATAATTTCAGAGGTTTTCATTGACTTTGTCCATGTTAACAAACAATTCGAAGTTCCACGACTTTTTTATTTTTAGAATAAATCTGAGTCAAATAGTAATAATTCGAAGCACTTCTTTGTACAATACTTCAAAAACCCAAGGAATAAATTTTATGAATATGAAAAAAATATCGAATTTCCAATCCTAGCAGGAAAAGGAGGGAAGAATTTAAAGTGAGTAAACAAAATTTTATATTCGATCTCTTCGATACATGTAGAATTCAGTGGAAATCCATATTCGATGAAAGTTGTATCTTTCAAGATCCATATGGGGTCAAGAATCCAAAATAAATGATTTTATTAGCCTTTATAAAAGAAACGGAAAAATGATTCTTGAGAACCACTTGCATACTCATGTCATGTCGAGGTACTGTAAAAGGAAAACTGTAAAATCCGATTCAATTTATCATAATCAATTAGTTAACATGTTAGTTAATCCTATTATGAAACATGGAAAAAAATCATTAGCTTATCTAATTATCTATCGAGTGATGAAAAGGATTCAACAATAGACAGAAAAAATTAACAAGCTATTTTACTATTTTACGCTAAGTAATACGTAGAGCAACTTCTGATATAGCTGTAAAAGTAAGATGTGTAAGCTGATCAACTCATCAAGTTCCATAGGATTCACACAAGGAAAAGCACTTGCCATTCGTTGGTTATTGGGGGCATCCCAAAAACATCTAGGTCAAAATATGGCTTCAAATTCAATTCCAAATTAATGGATTCTGCCAAGGGGAGTGGTGATGCCATATGCAAAAAAGAAGAAATTCATAGAATGGTTGAGGCATACAGAAATTTTGCATATTTTCATTAATCCATGAACATGATCTATATAGATATATAGACTCATAGAGCCATACTTCTTGATAGGCAAACAATTAATAAAAAATAAAGAATCAAAATTGATCATTATAGTTTTCAAAACAAAAGAAAAGGAAAGATGCAACATAAATCATAGAACAATTAAGCCCTCTCGGGGACTTACTTAAGCATAAGAAATAGGTAAATACTACGGAATAGGGTTGATTCTATTTATGGGGATTCCGTAAATATTCCATTCCAAAAAAAGAAAAAGTTCAAAACAATTGGGATTTTTTTTAGATTGGATGCAGTTACTGATTCAAGATCTAGCATGTACACAATGAAAACTTCATTCTCAATTCTAAGAGAATTTTTATGAAAGCCTTTCATTTGCTTCTCTTAGATGGAAGTTTTATTTTTCCTATAAATTATCCTAATTTTTTGCCTAATTCTTCTTCTGATGATCGACTTAACCTCTGATCCAAAAGATATACCTTAGTTATATTTCATCTCTTCAACAAGTTTAGTAACGAGTATAAGTTATATTTCATCTCTCTAACAAGTTTAGTAACGAGTATAACGGCCCTATTGTTTTAGTAGAGAGAAGAACCTATGATTAACTTTTCAGGAAATTTCCAAACAAACAGTTTGAATGAAATCTTTCAATTTCTTATTTTACTATGTCTATCTGTAGAGTACATTGAATGTATAGAAATGACTATAACAGAGTTTCTTCATAGAGTATATTGAATGTATAGAAATGACTATAATGGAGTTTCTTTTATTTGTATTAATCGCTACTACTAGAGGAATATTTCTATGCAATGCTAATGATTTAATAACTATCTTTGTAGCTCCAGAATGTTTCAGTTTACGCTCTTATCTATTATTTAGATATACTAATAAATATGTATGGTTTAATGAGGCTACTATGAAATATTTACTCATGGGAGAGGCAAGCTCTTCTATTTTGGTTGATGGTTTCTCTTAGTCATATGGTTCGTTTAGGGGTAAGATTGAGCTTCAATAAATAGTGAGTGGTTTTATTAATAAACAAATGTATAACTACCCAAGAATTTCAATTGTGCTTATATTCGTCATTTTAGGTATTAGGTTCAAGCTTTCCCTAGCCCCTTCTCATCAATGGGCTCCTAACATATACGAAGGAGAAGCAGTGCAGTTTGGCTGAAAAATTTCTACCTCTCTATCTATCTCTAAAATGCTTGGATTTTTCAAAACTTTATGGATATGCAAAAGAGAAATGTTATCCCCACTCAGACTAAGACATAACTTTTTCTTGTTCAAATAACAATTAAGGTAATGCAAAGCAGTTTCAAGAACAAAAAATCTATTTATAATAAACTATTCATTTTGAAAGTTTGTTATTATGGTTAGCTCTTGCAAAAGATCAGACTAATGATGTATACAACACTTAAATTCTCGATGTAGATGCTACATAGTTGGTTCTTATCCTTCAGAGACTATCAGTGTAATGGGAGCATCCGTTGACAAAAGGATCACCCTAAGATGATCATCTCATGGATATTGAGAATGAATCAAATCAGATAGTTCTATTTCTCAATCTTTCTAACCTACAAAACCAAGAGCTCAAAAATATTGAGAAAAATCGGTCATTCACGGCCACTGATTAAGGATTCCTCGAAAAGTTAAGGATTAGTAATCCTTTTTAGAAATAAAGTGGATTCGATCATACAAATACACGAGAAAGGTAATCAAAAAAGAAAGAAGATGAGTTCTTTCTTTTATCACTTAGGAGTCATGTGAGATGAAAGTCTCATTCATTGTTTTAAATAAGAGAAAGAAGTGAGGAATCCTCTTTTCAACTCAGACTCTCCTACTCCAATCGTTGCTTTTCTTTCTGTTACATCGAAAGTAGTTGCTTCAACTTTAGCCACTTGAATTTTCAATATTCCTTCTTATTTCTCACTAAATGAATGGCATCTTCTTCTAGAAATTCTAGCTATTCTGAACATGGTAGTAGGGAATCTCATTACTATTACTCAAACAAGCATGAAAGCTTGTAGATTCGTCCATAGGTCAAATTGGATATGTAATTATTGGAATAATTGTTGGATATGCAAGCATGATAACTTATATGCACTTCTATATCTCTATGAATCTAAGAACTTTTCCTTGCATTATATTATTTTATCCATGCACTGGAACTGATAAATTTGGGATTATGTAGGATTATACACGAAAGATCCTTTTTTGGCCCTCTCTTTAGCCCTACATCTCTTATACCTAGGAGGTCTTTCTCTACTAGTAGGTTTTTTTTTCCTGAAAACTCTGTTTATTCTAGTGTGGATAGTAGGCAGGCCTATATATCTTGGGTTCAATAGGACTCATTATGAGCATTGCTTCTATCAACTATTATACAAAAATAATCAAGTTATTAATGATTGGACAAAACTAAGAAATAGCCCCTTACGTGCGAAACTATAGAAGATCCCCTTTAAAATCAAACAATTCCTTTGAATTGAGTATGTGTGATAGCATCTACTATACAAGGAATATCAATGAAACTGATTATTGAAATTACTCAAGATACCCTTTTTTAGCTTCCAGAATTTATTTCTTAGTTCAAATCCCTCTTACTAATTAGAATCAAAGAATTAGTAGATCTGTTCTGCCCAAAATGGGAATAGGCTGGGGTTATGATTCCAAAACTATAAGTTCATTCCGTACCAGACCAGACTAGAATAGGCTTATATACATTCTCATTATTATATACCTTCTCATTATAAGACTAAGATTCTCATTATAAGAATAAGAAGGGGTCATTCGAGCTTATCTAAATAGATATTATGTTTACATATGGATCCCTCTGTGGTTCCATTCCAATTAGGATTAGGAATAGGCAAAATCGGACCTGTTTTTTTTACCTATATATCTCCTTATTTGAGACCCTATTCTATTCGCCTCTTTGGGCTTAATTGAATCGAGAAATGGGTTTGATTGTTCATTTTTGATATAATTTTGATATAATAACATACATAAGGTATCTTTTGGATAATTCAAATTGAAGCAATTAGATGTCTAACTCGGGCCTAAATGGCATGACCGATCAATAGAAAGACTGCAAGACTCTACTTTATCATATATTCCATACATCACACTAGATAGGTATCATATTCATGGAATATGATTCACTTTTAAAAGGCCTTAGTGTTGAAATGGTAGACATGTGGGACTCAAAATTTCATGCTAAAGAGCATCGAGGCTCGAATTCTCTTCAAGACATGATATTGAGAATGCTCATTAAATGAGCATTCTCAATATGATGTCTTGAAATGAGCAATTCAATAAGAGATCTCAGATCTAATCGATATTTATTTGATATGAGATCTTAGAATGTGTATTATCCATATACGAAATCTTCCAATTAAGAGGACTCATTGACCTAAGACGAAGAGAAGGGTCTATCTATTTTATTTAGTTATTTATTTAGTCATTTAATTAAACCAATGATTCGTTATTGGAGCAGATAGCAACAACTACCTTTTCATTCGACATACGTATTTTAGAGTTTCCAATGGATTTACATCTTTAATTAATGGAAATTTTTTTATGTAGTGAGTAATATCTCTAGTCACTAGTTGTTTAAGAATTCTTGTTTAGGTAGTTCATGCCATCCATACATAGTGTTTTGATCTAAAATTTCAATTCTTCCATGTCTCTGCAGTAAGATATTGTTCCATGTCCAAAATATGAAAGAAAGACGTGATTCATATCCATATATCTTTCAGGTTAAGGAATGAGAAACCTCTCTCATTACATGAATCTAGTTTTCATTTCATTCGAGAACAACCATCGTTTCATCAACAAAGCCTTTGTCATTTGATCTAATAGCATTCCGTTTGATAGGAAAAGATTTGATAAATAATGATAACTCTCAAATAGAGTATTAGAACGTAAAAATACATTAAGTAATGAACTATTGGTTCTAAGCCATCTTTGGCGATGAATCAACAATTTGAAGTGCTTTTCTTATGTATTCCTGGTAAACCAACATTTATATATAAATGTAGGAGGATTTGTTTAGGAAGTAAGAAGCCCATTTGACATCTCTCCATCTACAAAGAATTCTCAATGTGAAAACATAGAGACAAAGGGCTAATCTTTGAATAGGAAAAAGAGGGTATCTGCAGGGTCCCAAATAAATTGGTTTATTTGAAAAAAGCCTTGTTCTTTGGACATTCTATCTTGTAACCGGTACTATATGGTTCCACTCTGTCAGAACTCTAAATCATTCTCTTAAAGCTCATCCTTTTTATCATAAATGATCCGCTTGCACCAAAATGAACTAGCCTAATGGGGAAATCCCAATTCCTTGGGTCTTTCAATATAATCAAATAGAAATCCCTAAGGGCGTCGTATTCTAGGAGCCCAAACTATCTGATTGAATAAATCCTCCTCTATCTTTTACAGGTTGAGGACTCATTCTCTTCCCCCTTCTTCAAACTCTAATTCATATTTTCCATACTGAAATCTTTGATCAACGATAGAACATGATCCATTTTGCATTATATCTGAGGGAATCCTTAGTTTGGGCCAAAGAAGCAATGTCACTTGATCATTATCAAATCGACTGCAATCTTTTTTTGTCCTTGAGGATCCCACTAGAGTGTCTTCTACTTCTAATTGGCCATGAACTAGATCATAATTATTCTTAATAAATCCATAATAAGTGATCTCATTTTTTTCATTGATTCTGTGTAAAGACCAAAGGTCTTGAGCAATCAATCCGACAGAACAACACAAAAGATAAAGAAGTATCGTTAATTTCTTCAAGCTCGTTCCAAGTTCGAAGTGCCATTTGTGCAAATAAGAATCCCCCTCGTTACATGATTTCTTCTTCATATAGATGGATATAGGATCTATGGGGCAATTACTTAGAAATATATTTTGTACAACAGCCCTTCCTACCTGATAGAAAAGGATCTTATGATCCTGAATCGATCTTACTTGGGATTGTAAATCCCAAATTTGTCTACGAAGAGTAGAGCTAATTATATTAGTGTCTATAATTAATTTCTTCTATGTAATACTAATTGATAAGGCCTTATTGTAAGTGCTACAAGATCTCATATATTGGAACCTATTGTTATGGACTCGAATCCTTTCGTATAGAATGTTTTCTTTTCTAAGTGAAATCTTGTGGTATAAGGAAGAGTGAAAATGTACTTTCGTTGTTGTGGAATAAGAAGCCTTTGTATCTTAATGCATGTATATAATTTATTTGGAGCTATTAGAGTCAGATCAACTTTTTAGGGAATATGAGTCGAAGTAAAAACAAGAGTAGTTCTGGTGGAACATCTTTCATAATCTTTAGAGAGATAGTTCACTAATAGACCGAGGGATAAGTAATTCGACTGATTCACATCTAGATTATGAATGTTTGGAATCCATATTATACAAGGAGACATTGCTTTTTCTAATTCAAATTGAAGGGTGATATAAAATCTATTTATTTCTAGCATCATACCCATAGTTAGCACATTCATCCTAGTTAGAAGCTCTAGCTCTATATCAAGGTCACAGTCGATATTGTCACTCACATCCATACTATCATGAGCATCCATATCCTCACTAACATCCATATCATCACTATCATCAATAAGAAAACCCTTAGGCTTGTTATCTAGGAACTTGTTCAAAAATAATATAATGAAAGGAACATAGGAGTTTGTTAATAAGTATTTGACCAAGTAGGATCATCCCAATCTTATAGAACCTATCACTAAAATAACCCTAGAGGGGGATAGGGCTAAGCGATGCAAAAAGAGTTTTCCATGAGATAGGAAATGAAAATTATTCACTCCACACAAGGTTTATGAATGAGTGATTGTCTAATAATGAGCGTAGAATATTCTTCTTTCTACAAACAGGGTGTATTGAACTAATAATTCATTAGATAACTTATTATGAATTTCATCTAAGTATCAGAAGTAAATTGCTCCTAGCTCTGTAATCATTTGGTAAGTCATTATTTGATAAATAATCACTATGAGTCAGACTCAGTAAAATTGGATCAATCCTTTTTTCTGTCATTAAGTTGGAGAACTAAACCAAGAATTCTCTTTCTTTATTATCAATCGAAACACTGTTCTCAACCAAGGAATCTATTTTATCGTTAATCCAATCACTGTTCACATTTTTTCTTTTTCTTATCAATAAATAAATCTCTTTACTTGTATAACTTAGACGTCTCATATTTCTCGAAAAAGCAATTCAATTGATGGGATTTGGATGTTACTTATGAGATCAATGAGAATGATATTCAACAATTTCTTCTTAGAACGTATTGATTTGACCCTATAAGTGGGACCACCACCCTATAGCATGTTGCCCCTAAAAGCAGAACCCTATATTTCTTCTATAAAATCTCCTAATTGTTCTAGAGAAACTAGAAAGGGATTCTTTAAGCAGAAAGAATTGAATTTAGATGTAGGATACCTATCTAGAAGTTTTTGTAACTCCATAATGTATGATGGAATCATTAAAGATTTGACCTTTTCAAACTTTATCTGTAACTCACTATAGGTTTAAGAAAGGGAAACAAAGAGAAGATGTGTACAAATGAGAGATCAAACAATAAGGAGAAGGAAAAGGATTGAATAAAGGAGCTCCCAAACATTTGATGATCTCAAATGGGTCGATATTAATGGTGTCTCATTATTTCAATGAATAATTTCTTTAGACAGAAGAAGAAATCTCACTTATCAGATTCCATTTTGGAAGATGCAATTCTTCTTTGAAGAATTCTCTATGATATATCTGTTCCATGCATAATATTATGAAAAATAGGTAAATTTTTTTTACTGCTATTTAGTATCAGTAATAGGTCTAAAAAGGTATCTAAAAATATAAAATTGAGATATTTGTACCCTGTCGAAGTATAGAACCATGTCATATATTTTTGGAATAGATTCCATTTTGAGAGAGTTGAAAAAGCACTATCTCGTTGAAAGGTTTTATACATCTGTCCTTTTTCAACACATTTCTTTAAACAAAGGCTTCATTTTTTCCTCTTTTCAGATGGTAAGTATTTATTAGAACATGGAGTATGAATCAAACCCATGTTTGAATGGAAATTAAGATACTAATGCAAGTTCTTCTCTTATGAATCAGACATATTAATATTCAAAAAAGATTGACAATAAGTTCTTTCAAAATTGACTATTTGTCCCTCTGTTAGAGGTGTTCCAGAAATGTTTGCAACTGAATAAAGAGATCTATGAATGAATGGAATGGATCAAATTGGAAAATGAAAAGATTTGTACAAGTTATACCTTTCTTCCCTACTTTATGGAAAATCATTAGGTATGAATATGTTGGATACTTGTGACTCGATTGGTGAAATAGTATCTCTCTCCAAAAAATGCATCTCCTAAGAAACAAAGTCATAGGCATGTAGGTTTAGAACTAGACCGACTACTCCAAGAGCACTCTTTTATAAACTAGTTACTTGTACAAATAACATAAAGAAATGTAACCAACATTTACTGGAAAAAGCAACCCAAAGATCTGGGACCAAAAGCGGTTAGCAGTGGCCATTGAAAAAGTTTCTTCGACTTAAGTTTGGTTAAACACACGGAATGTATTTGCACCATCACCATCCTTAAATAAGGTATTTTCTATAGTAGCCCCATGAATATCGCATAGCAAAGTAGTGCCTAATATGCCGATAACTCCCATCATATGAAATGAGTTCAATGTCCAATTATGAAACCTTAGGAAAAGAGGATGAATCGAAATATAGCTACTATGCCAAAACTAGGCACAAAGAACTAACCAAACTGACCCAGTGGATAAATAAAAAATACATAAACAAAAATAACAATTTGAGTAGAGAATGAGAATGCATTATAAGTTCGCAATTGCACAGATTAAGCAGGTTCAAATTGACGTAACATAAAACCTATTAGCCCAGGTGACGTGGAGAGCAACAAAAGTCTATAGACCACCTAATTAACACCAACGAATAAAATCTCCTTCTATTTTAGGGCCCCATAATAATAATAAGAATGTGCTAAACTATTAACAGGAGTAGAAATAACGGCGGTTAAGAAGTTGCAGCCTTCCAAATAGGAACTCACTAATCCATGGGTATACCATTAAGTTACATAGGTTGTACCTATAAACCAAACCGTTAAGGCAAAATAGGCATAAGGAAAGAGTAACAAGCGAGACCAACCTACGAAAACAAAGCGGTCCCTCCGTAACCAGTCATCCATAATATCAAATAAAGCATTTACATCTTTAGTAAATTTACCAAGGGCTATAGTCATAGTGATCCTCCTATTCAACTATTTCAATCATTTCTGGGCACCTCATGACATTTTCACTGCCTTTGAAATTTCTATCATTTATGAATGATTTGATTTCTCAAACACTAACCCTTATAATTTCTTCTAAATTTCAGAGATAATTTTTTTTATTGCTTCATAACCAGACTTACTTAAAATATTAAGTCAATTCATGAACTCAGTTATATTATTTTTAGTTTTAATAACCATATGAACATCCATTTTGTGAAAGAACTATTTAAAGACAAGGCGATCCTTTTGCTCATTACCAGTTGATCCTTAGACTTCCTTCTCGCATTCTATTAATCTAATCGTATTCTTGGATCTTGTTTGTGAGATTTTTAAATATTTTTATGTACTCTTTTAATTTCTATGTGCATTAAATTACTAGAGTATCATATATTTTCTTATTTTAATACTTTATACTTTCTTTTTTTATTTTCATCTTTGTTTTATTTCGTTTTCTTTTAGATGAATCTAAAACACCAAAGTATGTCTTTTTACAGGACAAAGTAAAAAAGGAACTTTGAATATTTTGTATTTATTTGATATCTGTTCTATCATAAATGAAAAACGAGAATGAACTTTTATCTTATTCAATTCAATAATATTATTTCAATAATATTATTCAATACAATATTAGGAAACTTGAAATAAAATTCTTTTCTCCCACTTATTATATTCAACATTAGAATTCCAGTTGTCAGAATCAAAATAAATTTGTTATTTTATCAATCAATATGGAAATATTTCGTACATTAAGCCATATTCTAATAGATAGATAAATCTTGTTTATTATATACTTTTTTATTATATAAAAATCTTATATAGCTAGGTATAAATATCAATAAAAATGGATCTTGTGTTCTAGAATCCAAGAAAAATATCGAAGATGTCTCTTATATTACTTATGTTATGACTTAAAATAAACTTTTCTGGGGAAGGCAAAAGAAAGAAATATTCATTTCTTTCTATACAATAATTAGGAACAAGAAGATTTAACTAGAAATATCGACAAAATTTTTTTGAGTCCAAAAAAATATAAAAATGAAAGAAAAAACAGATCTACTGTTTCAATTTCATATATATCGAATTTTGAGTATCAGAATAGCAGATCTAGTCAAGATTTAATGAGTTAGGTCCACTTACTTTTTTTTATTGATTTCTAATCGAATCTTTACAATTGAGTCGATTGGAATATTAGAAAATAGACAATTTTCGCGATTGAATAGTCAAATTATCGTTCATTATTCATTCATTAAAATAAAATATTCACGAATTATAATTAATAATACAATTACTTCATTAATTAAATTATTCATTTTCAATATATTCTAATAAAATAGTGAAATTAGAATCAAGTTTATAATAAAACTAAACAAATGTTCAACTTTATAAATAACTAGAATTCTTATACCCTATGGTCTAATAGTTATAGTAAACAATTATAGTATAAATCTAATTAGAATGTTAATGTTAACTTACTAGAATGAATTTTAATTTATTTCTAATTTCAAATTGAGTAGAATTTAAAATTCAATTTGAATTTTTGTAAATGAATATTAATTTAACTTAATTAATATTAATTAAAGTACAATCAATTATAGATTTTGTTACCTTTTTATTATAAATATCAACAGTATTTGTATTCTCCCCTCAACTCCAATAATAAACTACAAATACTACCGAGGGAGTATTATGAGAAAAGAGGCAAAGCCTCTTATCAGATTTGAACCGATGACTTACGCCTTACCATGGGTTACTCTACCACTGAGTTAAAAGGGCCTCTTTTATTGAATTCTTTAATTAGTCATTGTGTAGATAAGACCTATCTATGGGAACAGGTTATAAATCAAACCATTGTAAAGTAAATATAAGACATATCTTATAGTTATAATAATAATAACTAGAATTTAATATAGGTAGTATATCGAATAGATTCATAGTAGCTCATTGATAAAGAAGAGAGTGGATTTACTTGGAAGGTCAGGGATAAACTAACCTATTGAATATAGGTAAAAAAATATTAGATTTGATAAATATTAATGCAATGAATTTTATCATGGTCGAATTGAATGGAATTGATTGGCTACCATACCAAAAGGTTCAGTTGATTTATACATGTACCTACCAATTCAACGTCGATCCAAGATAATTCATTAATTCAATGAGGAAGAAAATCTATTTGTCCCTTAAACCTAATTCTTTTATTAAAAAAAACTGGATAAGTTGTTGATACCTAACTTTCTTCCTAGATTTTCAGATTTATCATTTGTTAATTTCTTGGTTCAGTTTCATATTGCGATATGTCTATCTATCTTATTAATGGGTGAATCAGTGAAAGAGGGCGGAAGAAATGGGCTTGACTTTTTAATTTTTCTAGTAGGCCAATCATTCCCTGATGATAGGATCATTCCTATCGTTTCGTTTCTTCTATTCGGTTTGTGTTTTCATCTAGTTCTTTGTTTTATTTCTTCTATATTTCTATATTTCTATTTTTTTCTATTTCTTTTTTCTTTTATACATGTGTATTCATTTATATATATATATATATATACTATTATTTCTATTATTATTATTGTTTATCTAAAAATATAGCTATTAAAAATTATATTTAATATAAATATATATATTCTAATAATTTATTATTAAAAATTTTGATTTTTTTCTAATTCTTTATTTAATTTACATTTATTTCTCTTTGTTATTTAGATTTAGATTTATTATTTAACTTTTATTTATTTTTATTTAGATTTAGTTAGATTTAGATTGATATATTAAAAAAATTATATTTATAGAATCAAATACTATTGTAATACTGTAATAGTATATATAAGCTACTATGGTGAATAAGTCTTGAATATAAAATCTAAATGACTAATCAAAAAATTCTATGGATTCATGAAACACAGAAAGATCCTTTGAATCTAGTCATATCATTTCGCTATATTGACAATTTCAAAAAACTGTTCATATATGTGCCCATATTGTCTAGTGGCTCAGGATATCTCTCTTTCAAGGATTCGACTTCCTGGTGGAGTAGGGTATTGGAAAGGAAGTTGAGCATGGATACTATTAATATAATTACTAATATAATAAGTATGGAATTGATTCTTCGTGGGTCGATGCCAGAGCGGTTAATGGGGATGGACTATAAATTTGTTGGCAATATGTCTATGTTGGTTTAAATCTAGCTCAGCCCAATAATTCACCGATTTGCCATGCAATGATATGAAATGATATAATACCATTGTTCTCTTGAAATGTTTGGAATGAAAAAACAAGAAAAAAAGTTCAACATTTCTGATATATCTCTCCTTTTATTTTTTTAATTTGCCACAAGTTTTTTTACATAAATTCTCATCTTGCTAATGATATAGATTTAGAATAGGATTTTTAGGTATAAAGTCTATGAAAAGGAAAAAAGAAAAAATAATAATGAATAATGTAAGAATAACGTAAAGAAAAGAAGATTCTTTTTTTCATTCATAGATTAATTATCAATTAATTTTGATTTGAAATAAAGAAAAACTAACTCATAAACTGTGCGGCTATCACTAAAGTGTATACCCATATGGATATCACATGCATGTCTCTGGTACAAGGTAAAGATCTGAATCTAAAATAAAAATAGAATGAAAAATGTAAATAGAAAGAGGTTGAATGAAATCATAAGCATATGTATGTTGTATAATCTATTTCAGTTCCCTGGGATTGTGGTTCAATTGGTCAGAGCACCGTGATGTCGATGCAGAAGTTGTGGGTTCTAGCCCCATCAGTCCTAATGAATCCAAATCCAATAATCCAATAAAAAGTATATCCGTTCATCTCTTCGTTTTTTGTGAAAGGGTGACAACTAATCAAATTTTATTCCTAAGATAAGAAGATATTTACATTTTTTTTTCACTTCTCATCAAAGCAAATACAAATAAATAGGATAATTTTCATTTCTTCATTGAGTAGTGATTGATAGAAATATATGTGGATTAGTAAAATTGTTGGAATCCCATATTGGGGAGTCCAAACTATACCGGGTTGATATTGAGTTTGTCTTTCAATAGGCCAATTCAATTAGATCATTAAAAAAAAAGTTTACAATTTATGTGGTGGCCCTCGAATTTTTTTTCTTTAGTTAAGCATGATTTACATGAATTATGATGTTTTGATGGGTTAATTTTATTTGGATTTAATCATTATGTTAATGTTAGTAAGATTATATGACATAGGTTGATTGATTTAAAGTGTTAAAATTATAAGAATGTTCAAGGGTATTTTTGGCAAGACATTTAATTATAAAAGACCATAAGCTTATAAGGAAGGCCAAAATGGAAATTTTATGCTCATTAAGGGTAGAATTGCAAGATGAAAATGTTTTCTTCCATTTAGGAGGAAGAAAAACAAAAATTAGAAGAAAGAATAGGTAGAGAGTGTCGTTGGAGAGAAAAGAAAGGAGACAAAGAAGGGAGGGCTAGGTTTTAATTTTTCTTAGGCTTAAAGAGTAATTTTGAAGTTGTTCAAGAAGGGGAAAAGGAAGAGGAGGATTAGAGCTTCCATTAGAGCCAAACATCTCATTATGTGGTGAAGATTCAAGGTAAGTTTGATTTTGATCTTTAGGATTTTTGAAAGGGGTTTAAGAATGCTAGGATGTGTAGGAAGTTGTTGATGAATGATATATGAAAATGCTTGATCTTTTTGGTTGATGAACAAGTATAGCTTATGAATTAGTTTGTGAATGATAATGGGTTGAAAATGTAGTAGAAGAGATGGTTTAGGTTTAAGATGGGATATATATGAAAGGTGGGAAGCTAACATCTGGAAAAACATGTTCTGCGTATGCTTCTGTCAAAGTTCGCCACAGCCAACACTCCTTGGTTCACCGCGGCCAACTTGAAGAATGAATTTCACCGCGACCAACTTGTAAGTTTTCACACGAACTTTTCCTCTCTAGAAAAGTTCTTCACGGTGAACTTGCCAACACAGAACATACTTTGGTATTTTAGGCACAAATTTTTGTGTAGTTATCTAAATGCGATGATTTTTGATTTGGTGTAAACAAGAGACACAATTGTCACACAGGACTACAACTCGTATGATGAAATGGAGTTCTAAATCAGTCTATAAAGATTTCAATATTGGGATGGAAGTTTAATATACAATGTTGTTTTATTATAAGAGTAGCTTGAAGGTTCTTGGGGAATAACTTTTAGAGAATTGAACTAAATGGAATGATTTTAGTGTCATCAGAAACTTAAGACAATGGGGAATATTTTCTAGAAGAAATAGTTATCAAATGTATTTTCTTAGGGTTCTTAAATTGGAATTCCTACTGAAATTGGGATTTTGTTATTATTAAAGGAAATCAAGAAGGTGATCAAGAGAGGCAAGAGGAGCAAGAGGAAGGACACCCTTAAGCTACTTTTATAAGAAAGGATTTTAAGGTGGGTTACACTTTTATAATTAAGTAATAAGCCTAAAATGCTTTCTTCAAAACCAACAAAGTTTTAAAATGTTTTCAATTGTGTTATAAATGTGTCGTTAAGGCTATTTGAATGCTTTGATAATGTGGCACATGTTTGTATATGAATTGTGTCATTGGTTTATGAAATGAATCATTAAAATTATCTTTTAAAAGGATATTGAATTTTGAAACAATATTATGGTTATGAAATCAAGTTTCAAAAAAATGTTGTTGAGGCCATCTGTTTATAAGCTGTGAAATGCGTGATTATATGGGTGTGGTAGTCCCCTAAGTAAAGTCAAGTGCACTTTGACAAAAGGCTTCTCCCACCTACCCGCTAGTGGCATAGAGCTCCTTTAGGACTCCCATAATTTCATGGCTATGCAAGACCATTAAGTGGAATTGCGATAGTGCGTTTTGTTCACAGCTACACAGGACCCTTATAGGAAATGTGTAGTATGTTCTATTTTGGATCCACCCAAACCATTTTGATGTGCTTATGTGCTAGCAAGTTCAATGCATACATGATTTATAATTGCTCGTAAACTGTTTGATAAAATGAGAATTTTGAGAAACAAGTGTTTGGTGATTTTTATGCAAAATTATTATGGTTTTAAAAATGTATAATGACAATGAGTTTTGAAAATGATTTTTTCTTGTTTCTTAATTATAAAATTGTTACCCACAAGCTTTAAGCTCACCCCATCCAAATTCCATCCCATCTTTAGGTGAGGAGCAAAAGATCGAGCAGTCAAGGGTTACGGCATCACTCCGAATTTGCATACTTTTGAATTTTGAGCTAGGTTTTGGGAATTTAAGGGTTTAGTTCCATTTCAAGTATCTTTTGTGTTTTGGATTATGAAGCAAATGTTATATTGTGGCTTGAAATGCCGTTAAACCTTTGTAAAACTCTTATTTTTGTTATTAATGAAATATATGTTTGGTTTTGTCTATGATTTTTCATGTTTTGTAAAGTATTTGATTTCGGAAATGAGATTAAGATTTTGAGAAATTGATTGTAGTTACGTTCTTATCCATTTTGTTTTTGGATTGAAATGATGAATGTGATTGAAAGATTTTAAGTTTGCATTCTAACAAGGTTGGTAGCTTGGGTTTGAATTCTGCTGCAAGGGATTTTCACTGTGGTGAACTCGTAATTCACGTGGCGACTTTGCTGCGATGAAGATTATACTTTTCACCGAGGCAAAATCGACTAGCATAAGTTCACCGTGGCAAAGATACTTGACATCACGGCGAAGCCCGCCTTTGCTTCCGAGGGAGTTTCTTTCAAATCTCCAACTTCTACACCTCCCTCTCCACTCAAGCTTTATGATCCTAAGTCTAACGTTGGGAACTAGAAATGGGGCCCAGCATGAAATGAGTAGTTTAGGACATGAAATGAATATGCGTCATTTTAAGTGAATAGCTTGCATTGTTTTGAATTGTTTCACATGATTTGAAATTGTTTTACATGATTTGAAATTGTTTTACACGATTTGAACTGTTTTGCATATTTTGAAATTGTTTTGCATAAATTAAAGGTTTTCAATGGTTTTATATTCATGGAGTGATTATGCCACCTCGAAAGATAACTTGAGGAGTTATGACTCGATCTTGCTCTCACTAAGGGAGAAAGGATGAATCTTCCGAAAGATTACTTGAATATGTTCCACTCTTGAGAATATGAAATTGAAATCAAAGTGGTTGTTTGATTACTGTGACAAGAGTTATAATCCACTATAATAATGTGTTAGTGGAGTTGAGATAAAAATTTTATGGTGATTATACATCTATAATTTTGAATCAATGGCAAATGTACATATGTAAGATGCAATAAAGGATAATTGGAAGATGAAATGAATGATATGGACATTTATAGAAGTTCAAAAGGTTAAGTTGGATTGTCATTGTGAGTACGTATCCGATAATGGGATTACCATAACAAGTGAGAATATTTAGCACATATGTATTATATGTGTGGAGATAAATATGTGGACAAAATGGGATGACTTTGATGATACACACCTAAGCATGTGCAATAGTATTTATGTTTACTACTTCATTCTGTTTGGGTAATTAGAATGTTATAACCTTATAAGAACGATAAAAATTGGTCTTCCCAAGGTACTAAGAATGGTTGATAAAGTGATGATGATAACAGTTGATTGATAAACATTACATGAATTTTACTGAATTAAGTCAAGCAAATCAGATAGTTATATTAAGAATAATCAATGAAAGAAGAAAATGAGAAATGAACATGTAATGATTTAAAAGTGAGTATTGGAGTCCTATTCCTACTGGAAATACAAGCATAAAATGTAGAATATGCTACTGGGAGTGTATGTATTTTTGTTTGATAAAAAAAGTATCCAACTATGTGGGTGGATTTTTGAATTTGAGGTGACACTATTACTGATGTGAGGAGAACTTAGGTTCATATTATATTCTATACGAATATGCACAGGAGATATAAATTAGACTTTGATGAATGTGTTACCAACACAGGAAGTTAAGACTAAAAATAAATTGAAATGTGTGGAGAAATTGGTATGAATGGGTAGATAGTAGAATAATTCAATGCAAAATCATAGGAAATCAAATGAATTAAGAAAATTATTCGAGAAAGGAAGTCAATTGGGAAATTGCAAATAAGGTGAGACACTGTTAACTCATTGAGAAATGAGGAATTAGTTATTTAAGAAATTATAAGAACTAATCATGGGCATATGGAGCTTTGGAAACATTTGTTCAAGTTAACAAATGCCCCAACAATATTATGATATTGAAGATTAAAGTGATCCAAGTGAAATGGATCAATCTGTGATTATGATCGTAGAGGATATGTGGAGTGCATTTGAAAAGTGAAGAGAATATTTTTGAACATTGAGATTAATCTTACATATCATGGATGTAAAAACAATTTTGAGGAGTATAACATTGGTATTAATTATATCATCTGGATTTGGAGATTTTATAGTTTATTATGATCTTGCATAAGAGATTTGGATAAAATACAATGCAACATAATAACACGATTTCATATGTATTGAGACAATTAAAGTCCTATAAGTTGATTATTCAATACAAGATTTAGAAATGCTAAGGTAGTGATTGCTTTGAAAGTTTGGAGATAGTATATGTATAGGAATATAGATCATTAAAGTTGAGGTAATTATTGAGTTGAGAGCATTAAATATGAGACAGAGACAATGGATAGAAGTACTGAAAGATTATGATGGTACAAATGATTATTTCCCAATAAAGTTAGTGTTGTATCTGATACATTAAGCAAAAATCTCAATAGCAGTGAAACATAAATTTAGATATTGAGGTTATCAGATCTAGTGCAAAAAGGAGCATAGAATATGAGTTAAATTTTGGGCAAATCAAAGTACTATTTGCTATGGAATTGAAGATCAGTTTCACATGAAAGGATTAACCAAGCCCAAATTGAGGATATAGAAATTGTGAATCTTACTGAGAAATCGAAAGTGAATATGAATTTTGAATTTGAATAGGAAAAATGATACATTGTGATTGAAATAAGAAGTATGTGTAATCAATAAAGGTGAGAAAGCAAAGAGATTGTTAGAAAAGTAAAAAATTGGTAACGAAGTTATACATCATAGTAGGAATACGCTGGAACTTCATTTAGTAGCTAAGAATGTAGATTTATATAACTGAATGTTTGAATTGCCGACGGTCCAAACTGTCAGAGGTATGCTTAAAACTTATAGTTTGGAGTTCATAGGAGCATGAGATCAATGTATAGTTCCATTTGAGTTTAACCACCATAATCATTATCATGGTGATTTTATTAGGATACTGTATGAGAAGTTAGATAAAAAAGAGTCATCCGCCTCTTTATGAGGATGAATATGGCCAAAGATGGTCAAAAACTATAATTGATTGGAGATGTTACTGATAAGTGAAATTGATCTGTATTAGGAATTAAGTGATGAAAGAATACAGTGAGATAGACATAAAAGTTAAGTGTACTGATACTATACAGATGTGAACCTTAAAGTGAAGGATGAAATGCTTAGGAGAGAATCACCTTCCCAAGGTGTGCTTAGATTGAGTGCAAGATGTGCTCAAGTTAGGGTAGAGAATCAACTAAGCTTGGATTGTATTGGCCTATATAAAGTTATTAAGAATTGGACCATTGACTTATGAGTTAGTATTACTAACAAAGATGCCACATATTCATAATGTGTTATATGCAAGTATGCTAAGAAATATCGATATGATCTGATATTGGTGTTATCGATGCAGGAGGTGAAAAAGTTCTGAGTAATCTAAAATATATTGAGGAAATAGTTAAGATAGTGTGACGTCTGAATAAGTAATGGAAGGATTGATTGAACCTGTTAACTAGGGTGATGTGAAAGAAATTATTCGAGTGATGAGGTTAAATGGAAAATGAAGGAGCACAAGAGCAAGCATACCCCTAGATCTTGATCAGCTAGATAAGAATTTTGAGGACGAAATTCTTTTAAGAGGAGAAATGTTGGCCCCTGGATTTTTTTTCTTTAGTTAACTGTGATTTACATGAATTATGATGTTTCGATGGGTTAATT
Organism: Erythroxylum suave; assembly: GCA_027563595.1. Classification (NCBI taxonomy): domain Eukaryota; kingdom Viridiplantae; phylum Streptophyta; class Magnoliopsida; order Malpighiales; family Erythroxylaceae; genus Erythroxylum; species Erythroxylum suave. Next base: position 55,768 of record JAOSBN010131019.1, read on the forward strand.
TTATTTGAAGATAATTATTTTGTTAGTGTTAGTAAGATTATATGACATAGGTTGATTGATTTAAAATGTTAAGATTATAAGAATGTTGAAGGGTATTTTTGCCAAGATGCTTAATTATAAAAGACCATAAGTTTATAAGGAAGGGAAAAATGGAAATTTTATGCTCTTTAAGGGTAGAATTGGAAGATGAAAATGTGGTCTAGCATTTAAGAGGAAGAAAAACGAAAATTAGACGAAAGAATAGGGAGAGAGTGTCGTTAGAGAGAAACGAAAGGAGAGAAAGAAAGGAGAGTTAGGATTTGATTTTTCTTAGGCTTAAAGAATGATTTTGAAGTTGTTCAAGAAGGGAAAAAGGAAGAGGAGGAATAGAGCTTCCATTAGAGCCAAACATCTCATTATGTGGTGAAGATTCAAGGTAAGTTTGATTATGATCTTTAGGATTTTTGAAAGTGGTTTAAGAATGCTAAGATGTGTCGGAAGTTGTTAATGAATGGTATATGAAATGTTTTCGTCTTTTTGGTTGATAAATAAGTATAACTTATGAACTAGTTTGCGAATGATATTAGGTTGAAAATGTAGTAGAAGAGATGGTTTATGTTATGATGGGATATATGCGAAAGGTGGTAAGTTAGCATCTGGAAAAACATGTTCAGCGTATGTTTCTGTCAAAGTTCATCGCGGCCAACTCTCCTTAGTTTGCCATGGCCAACTTGAAGGATGAAGTTCAATGTGACCAACTTATAAGTATTCACGCAAACTTTTCCTCTCTAGAAAAGTTCGTTGCAGCAAACTTTTTCTGAGTTGCTGCGGCAAACTTTCCAGCACAGAACATACTTTGGTATTTTAGGCATAACTTTTTGTGAAGTTATCCAAATGAGATGATTTTTTATTTATTGTAAACTAGAGGGATACAACTTGTATGATGAATTAGAGTTCTAATTCAGTCTCTAAGGATTTTAATATTGGGATGGAAGTTAAGCATAGGATGTTGTTTTAGTATAAGAACAGCCTGAAGAATTTTAGGGAATAACTTTTAGAGTACTAAACCAAATGGAATGATTTTGGTGTCATTAGAAACTTAAGACAATGGGGAATATTTTATAGAAGAAATAGTTATCAAATGTATTTTCATAGGTTTCTCGAATTGGAATTCCTATTGAAATTGGGATTTTGTTATTGTTAAAGGAATTCAAGAAGGTGATCAAAAGTTTGTATATGAATTGTGTCATTGGTTTATGAAATCAATCATGAAAATGATCTTTTGAAAGGATATTGAATTATGAAACGATATTATGGTTATGAAATCAAGTTTCAAAAAAATGCCGTTGAGACCATGTGGTTTACAAGTTGTGAAATGCATGATTATGTAGGTTTGTGGTGGTCCCCTAAGTTAAGTTAAGTGCACTTTGATAAAAGGCTTCTCTCAGTTACCCGCTAGTGGCATAGAGCTCCTTCATGGACCCCCATAAGATCACAACTATACAAGACCATAAAGTGGAATTGTAATTGTACGTTCTATTCACGGCTACACAGGACCCTTATGGGAAATCGGTAGTACGTTCTATTTTGGATCCACCCAAACTATTTTGATGTGCTTATGTGTTAGCAAGTTTGATGCATGCATGATTTATAATTGCTCATGAACTGTTTGATAAAATGAGAATTTTCAGAAATAAGTGTTTGGTGATTTTTATGTGAAATTATTATGGTTTCCAAAATGTATAATGACAATGGGTTTTGAAAATGATTTTTACTTGTTTCTCAATTATAAAATTGTTACCCACAAGCTTTAAGCTCACCCTTCCCAATTTCGTGTCATCTTTAGGTGAGGAGCAAGAGATCGAGTAGTTAGGGATTACGACATCATTCAGAATTTGCATACTTTTGAATTTTGAGTTAGGTTTTAGGAATTTAGGGGTTTAGTTCCATTTCAAGTATCTTTTGTATTTTGGATTATGAAGCAAATGTTGTATTGTGGCTTGAAATGCCATTAAACCTTTGTAAAACTCTTATTTTTGTTATTAATGAAATATATGTTTGGTTTTGTCTATGATTTTTCATGTTTTGCAAAGTATTCGATTTTGGAACTGAGATTAAGATTTTAAGAAATTGGTTATAGTTACATTCTTATCCATTTTGTTTTTGGTTTGAAATGATGAATGTGATTGAAAGATTTTAAGTTTCCATTCTAGTAAGGTGGGTAGCTTGGGTTTGAATTCTGCTACAAGGGATTTTTGCTATGGCGAAGCCAAGAGTTTGCTGTGGCATAATTCACGTGGCGACTTTGCCACGGCAAACATTATACTTTTCACTGCTGCAAAATCAACTAACATAAGTTCACCATGGCGAAGATACTTGATGTCACGGCAAAGCCCACCTTTGCTTCCAAGGGAGTTTCTTTCAAATATCCAACTTCTACGCCTCTCTCTCCACTCAAGCTTCATGATCCTAAGTCTGATGTTGGGCTCTGGAAACAGGGTCTAGCATTATGCAAAGCGGTCAGATGAGATTTTGTTAATTTATTGTACAAGGAAGGTAATAGTTTTCTAGTTATAAAAAAGAATGCAAAAAATGATAAACAAATAATAAATAAAAGTAAGTTAATGAAAAAAATTCTCTATTGGATTAGGAATACATTTTTTTATTAGGTATGAATAAATGATCTTTCCATATCATACTATTCAATTTTTGACGATAAATCGATTTAACAAATCAGATATTGTTATTCATGATATTGATCCGATTTGACATCATCACCATGGAATTCATCCCATTAAATTTCTAGACATTATCATATCTATTGGATTCAATCTCGAGCTATTGTGAAGTAAAGAAAAATGAAAGGATAAGATTATAGAGGTAAATATTCTTGCATTAATTGCTACTGCATTTTCATTTTAGTTTCTACTGCCTTTTTACTTATAATTTACATAAAAAATGTTATTCAAGTAAGTAAAGAAAGAAATGATTGCAAAAAAATGCGAAGAATTCCAATTTCACATTGTAGATAAATGTATATAAATAAGGGCGGACTAGAATCAACACTATTCTATAAGATCTGATACATTTCTTTCTACCATACTATCGGATCTTGTTTTGTTATTCTAATATATTAATATATAAAGTTAGACTCTATAAAGATATAGGCTTAATATTGATCAATCTATAATATTCTCTTCATATTCATTCATCTATTTAGATATCAATTCTCTATATGTAATGTTCATAAAGTGCCAATTCTATTTATTCTTATTCTACTTATTCTGTTTATTTTGCATCTATTTGATTTATGATGATTCTACTTAATATGAAAATAGTCGTAAGGTAAGTGAAATAGTGGAAAGTTAAACTTTATTTGTATGACTATAATTGCTAGATTTTTTATTATTTTCCCAACATCTACCAAAAAATAAAATCAATGAAATGAAAAAAAAATAGTTTGACCATATAGTAATATAATACAACAAAAAAGAATTGATTGATTAGTTGACAGATCTTGCAAAGTAACAAGTTCTATAAAAAAATTTCAGATTTATATTCAAAGGATTAATCAATCTTGTGGATTTTTTCTTTTTGAATTAGGATATGAAATGAATCAAAAAAATCTAGTCCAAATTTGAACCTAATAAAACAAACACTAAACTAAGCATTACGTGTACAATTTGTGACTTATTCAAGAAACTTTTTGAGTATGCCTAGTATCTCGATGGAGAACAACTATATATATCTTATTTCTCCTAGAAGACAAAAATCAACTTAATTTAAATTTAAACTTAAATAAATAAATAATTATTATTATAATATAAAGAATTTAAACAATTAATTTTTATACTTTATAAATAATTCATTACTATAAAGAATTAACTAATTATTATTAATAACTAATAAAATAAATATTATTAACTAATAACAGAACTCCTTTCTTTTTATTTGAACAGGAAAAGGGGGAAAAATAAAAAAGTCAAAAAAGGTTTCGCCTTTCTTCATTGTCTATCTCTAACTCTAGTAAGAGCGAGTTATCGAAATAGAAGATTTAGTAAGAATTGAATTGGGTTGGAATCCATTTCCTATCATTTCTATTCCTTTTACTTTTGAAATATGAACATGGGAATAATTGAAATATTTGTTGGATTGTGATTAAAAATGGGGTATTATTCTTAGAATACATTACTTTACTCGAATTACTTGAATCCAATATAATTTATAAATTGAATTCAATTCAATTTAAATGGTTAAATTGAAAAGACTTTGTAGAATGATCTATAAAAAAACTGATACAATTTGATTTCTCAACTCACTTAGTAGTCCTTTTAAAGCCCACTTCTGCCCCATACTACGAATGAAAGGAAAAATGTAAAGACTACCATTTAAGCAGCCCAAACAAGACTTAATGAAACATGTGAATTATGTCCCCTATCTCTATGAATATGATCGAATTTTTCCATTATTGTTCATTAATGATTATTGTTCACTAATACTAATAGTACTAATATACTAATGATAATAAAATAATATATACTAATAATAATAAATAATAATAGTAGAATCTCGGATGCACAGTGAAAAAAAGGATTATATTCAATACCATTGATGAAACAATCCAAAAAATACAATTAATTATTAATTACCTAATTATAAGAAGTTATTATATGATTGCTAGTATAATCAAAAAAATTAAGTGCAAAAAAATATGCAGCGACTCCTTTGGAATTTTCAATAAAATCTTAGTGAGATGTAAGAAGAATGAGACCTAGTTGTTTTGTTGTTATACTTTATTAAGTCAAAAATAAAAATTATAAAATAACAAAACAATATAGATTCAAGATGGATTAATATCTATTACATATTAGATACATCTATTTTTTTAGATATCCTTTTTTCTTACATTTGATCTACAACAAAACAATTGACAGACAGCGTATTGCATTTCATTATTGTCTATTCTTAACTAGGAATTATCTAAAATAATTTAATTTTGTAGTTATATTTATATTTATATAAATATACTCCAGTATACTCTTTATATATATATATACACTCCAATATACTGTTTATCCTTATATTTTTCTTTCTACTAGTTTTGGTTTTTATCTATTATTCTAATATTTTTATCTATATATATAGAATTTAAAATTTAAAATAGAAAATAGAATATTCAAATCTAATATTAAAATCTATAGAATAGAAATATATATATATATATATTATATAAAATATATATAATGTTAATATAATTTATAATTTATAAAATATTAATAATATAATTGGAATAATAGGAAAATCCAATATATAATATATATGGAATAAAATAATATATGTAAAAAATGGATATGTATAAATGTATAAGTAAAAGCAAAATATCTATTCAATCATTTTTATAATTTTATATACGAAAGTAGCTTCCACACTTTCCACTTTCCACAAGTACTAATTGGATTCCTTGCTTCACCATCCAATCTAATTTAAGAACTAGTCAGTAAATTCTACATTAGTCATAAAAGGACTCTTATATTAAAAATGACCAATCCCCCCTTTCATTACTATCTATTTTCCTTCCACTTTCCTTGAATACTAGACGCAAGAATTTATAGCAATTTAGAGAATAGAACTTGCATATGTTTTAAATCAAGGAACTATCAAGAGTCCTTTTGATCCACATGTTTCAGTTTTCTGTTGGGGACAAATTCTACTCGTTCTATCAGGAAAATGGCAACAAAGTGTTTCGCATCTTTTATTTGTTTTGTTGATCAGGCAACTGAAGTAATTCACACGTTAATACAACACTTAGAAAACGATATTTAAGATGCACAAGAAGGGGGGTTGAATTGTGTCT
>JAOSBN010131028.1:0-29103 GCA_027563595.1 Erythroxylum suave
AAAACTCATCCAAAATTTGTAATTATTTTTCAGGACTCAGAAGAATACCCCGGTAGGCAGCGGGAGTATATCTAATGGATGTGAGTGAAAGAAGAGGTCGGGATTAGTTCGCATCTGCATCGTGTCTCTTTGTTTTCGCACTGAATTGTAATTTTTGCAAATTATTGTATTTTGTGTATTTGGGTTTTACAAAAGAGCTTGATCAAAGTGAATGGGCTATTCGACTTTTTGTCTTGTAAGTGAAAATGTTTCTGAATAAAAATGGGCCCAAATTTATGATAAAAAAATACTCTCATACCGACTTTCGATTGTTTTAGTGCTCTAGCACACCACCCTTGCGAGATACGGACTCGGATATCACCGTCGATGTCAGGTTCGGGTCTTGCAGGAGTGGGGTGTTAAAATTTTTCCCACCAAAGGTATGTCAATGAGTTGTTTTGCTCACCGAATTTGTGCCAATGGGTTATTTTCTCTTTGCAGGTGCCCAGCGCCTATGGGAATAAGTTGTTTTTCCTATAGATGGTGTGCCAACGAGTTGTTTCCTTAAGGATAGCACCCAGCGACCTGCTAACCGTCATTTTTTCCATCAAAAGTGTGGCAACGGACTGTTTTGTCCCTGAAGGTGCCCAACAACTATACTAGCAAAATGTCTTTTTGAACAATCATGCCAATGTGTTATTTTCTTGTCGAAGATGCCTAGCAATCATGACAATAGGTTGTCTTTCCCACCAAATGCGGGCCAACTTGCTGTTTTAGCTGTGACAACCGGCTATTTTTCACACCAATTGCATGCCAACTTACTGTTTTGCCCACCGAAGATGTGCATCGGGTATTTTCTCATCGAAGGTACCTAGCAATAGCTGTAACATGCTATTATTCCAGCTAAATGTGTGCCAATGGGTTGTTTTTCATATTGAAGGTGCCAAGAATTGTGCCATTGGTCTATTTTACCCACTGAAAGGGTGGCAAAAGGCTGTTTTATCACTGAAGGTACCAAACGACGATGCTAATAGGCTATTTTTCTTAGCAAAGGTGTGTCAATAGGCTGTTCTCTTTAAGAATTACCTAGCGACCATGCCAATGGGTTGTTTCCTAGACAAAGGTGCCTAGTGACTATCCCAACAGACTATTTTACCAAACAAAAAATTTTCAACATGTTATCTCACCAAAGGTGCCTAGTGTTAATCCCAATAGGCTACATTGCTCACCGAAGGTATGGCAACAGGTTATTTTTTTAGGAAGGTGCCCAGTGATCATAACAATGGGCTATTTTCTCACTGAAGGTGCACCAACGGGTTGTTTTCTCTAATAACTTCACTGCGACCATGCCAATGGGCTATTTTGCCAACCGAAGATATGCCAAAAGGTTGTTCCCTAGTCAAAGGTGTCCAGCGACTGTGTCAACAATCCACCTTTCCTTCCGACTGTGTGCCAACTTACTTTTTTTCCCATCGAAGGTGTCGCAGCAGGTTGTTTTCTCACTGAAGGTGGCCAACGAATTTGTCAAAAGACTTCTTTGCCCACCAAAGGTGTGACAACGGGATGTTTTCTCTAGGAATTGCAAGGACACCATGCTAATGTGTTGTTTCTATTCAAAGGTGCCCAATGACGGTGCCAAAAGGTTGTTTTACCTACCAAAATTGTGCCAAGGGGCTGTTTCTCACTAGAGGTGCCTAGCAACTATGCCAACAAATTGTTTTACCTACTGAAGGCATGCCAATGGGAAGGTGCCCAGTGACCATGCGAATTTGTTCTTTTTTCAATTGACGATGTGCGAACAGGTTGATTTGTCACTAAAGGTGCCCATCAACTATGCCAATAGGCTGGTTTTCCCACTATAGGTATGCCAACAAGTTGTTTTACTAACCAAAAGTGTGCCAACAAGCTATTTTTCCCATTAATAGTTTGTTAACAGGTTATTTTCTATTGGAAGGTGCCTAGCCACTAGACAACATGCTATTTTTTCCACCGAATGTGTGTCGACCTATTGTTTTAGCCATAAAAGATGTGCCAATAGGTTATTTTCTCACCGAAATGCCTAGCAGTAGTGGTAACATGTTATTTTTCCAACTGAACATGTGCCAACAAGCTATTTTTCATACTGAAGATGCCCAGGAACCATACCAAAGAGTTTTTTTACCCACCAAAGGTATGCTAATAGGCTATTATCTAACTAAAGATGCCCAATGACTATGGCAATGGGTTGTTTTGCCCATTGAAAAGAGTGCCAATGGTTCATTCTCTCTAGAAAAGTTTCCAAAAACCATGCCAACAGGCTATTTTCCCATCAATGGTGTGCCAACGGGCTGTTTTCTCTTAGAAGTTGGATAGCAACTGTGCCAACAGGGTATTTTCTAACCAAAGGTACCTAGTGATCATGCCAACAAGTTGTTTTTCCCACCAAATGTGTGTCAACCTATTGTTTTTCCCACTTATAGGGTGCTAATGGGTTGTTATCTCATCGATGGTTCCTAGTTACTATGCCAATAGGCTATTTTTCCCACCAAAGGTCTGCTAACAAGCCGTATTCTAGCCAAAGATGCATAGCGACCATGCCAATGAGCTATTTTTCCCATTGAAGGTGTGCCACAGGGCTATTTTGACACAGATGGGGCCCAGCGACCATGCCAATATGCTTTTTTTTCCCACCATAGGTATACCAATAGGCTATTTTTCTCCCCTAAGGTGCCCAACCACTATTCCAGCAAGTTGTTTTCTTGCTGAAGGTACCCAGTGATCATGAAAATGGGTTGTTTTGCCTAGTCAAGGTATGCCAACAATCTATTTTCCACTGATGGTTTGCTAACGGGGTTATTTTGTCAAGAAAGATGCCCAGTGACTGTGACAATTGGCTATTTTTCCCACCGAATGTGTGTCAATCCATTGTTTTGGCCACAAAAGATGTCCCAATGGGATATTTTCTTAGTAAAGGTGCCTAGCAATAGTAGCAATGTGTGCCAATAGGCTATTTTGCCCATAAAAAATGTGTCAACAAGCTATTTTCTCTACGAAGCTACCTAGCGACCATGCCAACATGCTATTTTCCCATCGAAAGTGTGCTATTGGTTGTTTTGTCATCGAGGTGTCCAAAGACTATACTAATAGGTTGTTTTTCCCACCATAGGTATGCTAATAAGTTATTTTCTTACCTAACAAAGCGATTGTCAAAATGGGTTGTTTTACCAGCCAAAAGTGTGCTAATGGCTTGTTTTTCCCACCGATGGTTTGCTAATGGGTTATTTTCCCATGGAAGGTGCCTAGAGACTATGACAACATGTTTTTCCTAACTAATGAGTGCCAACCTGAGGTTTTGGCCACAAAAGATATGCCAATGGGTTATTTTCTCACTAAAGACGCCTAGCAATTGTGGTAACAGGATATTTTTCCAACCCAATATATGCAAACAGGTTATTTTTTGTACCAATTTACCTAATGACGGTGCTAAAAAATTGTTTTCTCACTAAAGGTGCCCAGAGAATATGCCAACAGGCTATATTTTTCCACTTAATATATGCCAATAGGAAATTTTTTCATCGAATGTGTCTAGCAACCGTGCCAATGGACTGCTTCTCCCATTGTATGTGCGCCATTAGCCTATTTTCTCACCTAAGTTGCCCAAAGATTATTCCAATGGGTTGTTTTCTAGCCAAAACTACCCAACAATAGTGAAAATAGGTTGTTTTGTCCACCGAAAGTGTGGCAACGGGCTATTTTCCCATCAATGTTTTGCTAATGGGCTATTTTCTCATGGAAGGTGCATAGCAACTATGACCATGGGTTGTTGTCCTTACCAAATATATGTTAACCTTCTGTTTTAGCCTCAGAAGATGTGCCAATGAGCTATTTTCACACTGAAGGTGCCTAGCAACCATGGTAACCTATTATTCTTCCAATCAATTGTGTGCCAACGAACTATTTTTCAAACTGAAGACATGCCAATGGTTTATTATCTCACTTAAGGTGCCAAGCAACTATGACAACAAGATATTTTGCCCACTAAAGGTGTGCCAATAGATTGTTATCTCTATTAAGATGCCAAGTGACCATGCCAATAGGCTGTTTTCTCTAAAAAGGTGCCCAACAACCATTCAAACGGGTTATTTTTCTTACTATCGGTATGCAAACTGGCTGTTTTGTCACAGAAGGTTCCAAGTGATGGTGCCAACACACTGTTTTTCCCACCGTAGATATGCCAACAGGTTGATCTCTCACCTAAACTGCCCAATAACTATGCCAGCGAGCCATTTTCTAGCCAAAGGTGCACAACGATCATGAAAATTGGTTGTTTTACCCACTAGAATTATGCCAACAGGCTATTTTTCCCACTTAAGGTTTGCTAACGAGTTATTTTCACATGGAACGAGCACATCAACTCTAACAACGACCTGTTTTCCTATTGAATGTATGTCAACCTACTATTTAGGCCACTAAAGATGTGTTGACTAGCTATGTTCTCACTGAAAGTGCCAAGCAACTATGGTAACGTCTTATTTTTTAAATCAAATGTGTGCCAACGACATGGTTTTCATACCAAAGGTGCCCAACGACTGTGCCAAAGGCTCTTTGGCCTACCGAATGTGTTTCAACTTGCTGTTTTGCCCACTGAAGGTGTGTCAATAGGTTGATAACCTGACAAAAGGTGCCCAACAGTCGTGCTAGTGGGTTCTTTTTTGCACCAAATGTGTCCAAATGAGTTTTTTTTCTAGGAAGATGCCCAATGACGATGCCAACGGTATGTTTTTCTAACTGAATCTATTCCAACAAGATGTTTTCTCACTAAAGGTGCCCTGTGATCATGCCAATAGGTTGTTTTTTAGCTGACGGTGCCTAGCGATTGAGAAAATGGGTTATTTTTTTAACTGAAGATGTGCCAAGGGGCTGCTTTTCCTAGCAAAGGTTTGCTAACGATCTATTTTCTTATAAAAACTGCCCAATGATTATCATAATGAGTTGTTTTTCACACCAAATATGTGCCAACCTGTTATTTTGGCTATAAAGATGTGCCAACAAACTATTTTCTCATCAATGGTGGTTAGCAATCATGGTAACGTTCTATTCTTCCAACCAAATAAGTGCCAACGAGCTATTTTAACCACCGAAGGTGTGCCAATGAGTTGTTATCTCATCGAAGGTGCCTAGTGATTGTGTCAACAAACTGTTATCTCATTAAAGGTGCTAAGTAATCCTACTAACAGGTTGTTTTTCCCACTGAATATATGCCAACTTGCTATTTCGTCGATTTAAATTTTGCCAGCAAGCTAATCTCTCATTAAAGGTGCCCAGTGACCTTGCCAAAGGGCTTTTTTTTGCAACAAAAGTGTGCCAATAAGTTGTTTTCTCTAAGAAGGTGCATAGTGACCATGCCAATGGGTTGTTTTTCCTAGTAAAGGTATGCCAACGTGTAGTTTTCTTACTGAAGGTGCCTAGCCATCATGAAAACAAATTGTTTTACCTACCTAACAAGATATTTTATCACCTAAGGTGCCCAATGATCATGTCAGTAGGTTGTTTTCTATCAAAAGGTGCCCAGCAATCGTGACAATGGGTTATTTATATGATCGAATGTGTGACAATAAGCCATTTTCTTGTGGAAGGTGCCCAGAGACTATGGCAATGGGTTGTTTTTCCCACCAAATGTGTGTCGATTTTCTATTTTGATGACCAAAGATGTGTCAACGGGTTATTTTCTCACCTAAGGTGCCTAACAACTATGGTAAAGTGTTATTTTTCCATCCGAATGTGTGTCAATAGCCTGGTTTTCATACTGAAGATGCATAGTGACTATGCAAGTAGTTTGTTTTTCCCACCAAATGTGAGCCAATTTGTTGTTTTGCCCAACAAAGGTGTGTTAATGGGCTATTATCTCATCAAACGTGTTTAGCGACCACACCAATGGGCTATTGTTTCCTATCGAATGCGTACCAACTTCTTGCTTTGCTCAAAGAGGGTGTGCGATCGGAGTGATATCTCACTAAATGTGCCGAATGACTATATTAATGGGCTCTTTTTTACACCAAATGTGTTCCAACAACCTATTTTTTCTAGCAAGTCGCCCAGGGACCATACCAACGGGCAATTTTTCCTAACGAAGGTGTGTTAATGGGCTGTTTTCTTAGTGATGGTGCCTAACGATAATGGCAATAGGCTATTTTTTCCATTGTACGTATTAATAGGTTGTTTTCTTTTCTAAGGCACCCAATGACCATGCCAACGAGCTATTTTCTAGCAAAAGGTGCCCAGCAATTATGAAAATGTGTTGTTTTTCTAACCGACTGTGTGCCAATAGGCTGATTTTCCCACTCAAGGTTCGCTAATGAGCTATTTTCTCATGGAAGGTGCCCAACGACAGTGACAATGGGCTATTTTTTCCAACCAAACATATGCCAACCTGCTATTTTGGCCACTGAAGATGTGCCAACGGGATATTTTCTCCTAGAAGGTGCCTAGCAACTATGTTAACATGATATTTTTCATACTAAAGGTCCCCAACGACCATGCCAACAATTTGTGTTGCCTACCAAAGTTGTGCCAATAGAAGTCTAGCTGAAGGTGGCCAGTGACCATTCAAATAGGTTGTTTTCCCACCTAATATGTGCCAAATTGCTATTTTGCTCACTGAAGGTGTGCCAACAAGCTTTTTCTCTAGGAAGATGTCTAGTCACTATGTAAATTGTAAGTTTTTCCTACTAAAGGTGTGCCAATAGGATGTTTTCTAATTGAACTAGCCCATCGACCTTGAAAATAAGTTGTTTTACCCACCGTAGGTATGCCAATAGGCTATTTTTTGCATAAGGTGCCCAATGGTCGTGCTACTATTTTCTAATTAAATGTTTGCCAATGAGTTGTTTTCCCCTTAAAGGTTTGCCAATAGGCTATTTTCTCACTGTGCCCAACAAACGTGGTAATGTGTTATTTTTCCATCGAATGTTTGCCCACGACTTGGTTTTCATTCTGAAGGTACTCAGTAACTGTGCAGTAGGCTATTTTTCCCACCAAATGTGTGCTGACTTGTTGATATCTCACCAAAGGCGCCCAACAAATGTGCTAATGGGTTGTTATCTTACCGAAGTTGCCCAGCAACCATGCAAACGGGCTGTTTTTCCAACTAAATCTGTGCCAACTTGTTATTGCACCCAATGAGGGTGTGCAAATGGGCTTTTATCTCATAGAAGGTGCCTAGTGACTATTCCAATGAGCTCTTTTTTATACCAAATGTGAGCCAACAAGTTGTTTTCCCTAGGAAGGTGCCTAGCAAACATACCAACGAGCAATTTTTCTCAACAAAGGTGTGAAAAAGCTTGTTTTCTTAGTGATGATGCACAAAAATTGTGCCAACAAGCTGTTTTTCCCATCGCATGTATGCCAATAGGCTATTTTCTTGCCTAAGGTGCCCAACAACCATGCCAACGTGCTTTTTCTTGTAAAAGGTGCCCATCAATCATGAAAATGGGCTATTATTTTGATTGAATTTGTGCCAATGAGTTGTTCTCCCATAGAAGGTTTGCCAATAGACTATTTTCTCAGGGAAGGAACCCAATAACTAAGACAACAATTTGTTTTCCTAGCAAATGTGTGTCAACCTACTATTTTGGCTACCAAAGATGTGCTAACGGGCTATTTTCTCATCAAAGGTGCCTAGCAATCATGGTAACGTGCTATTTTTTAAGCGAATGTGTGCCAACGAGCTGTTTATCATACTGAATGTGCCCAACGACTGTGCCAACTGTTGTTTTACCAATTGAATGTGTGCCAACTTACTATTTTGTCCACTAAAGGAGTCCTAATGGGCTAATATCTCACTGAAGGTGCACAACGATCGTGCTAATGGTCTTTTTTGCACCAAATGTCTCCCAATGGATTATTTTCTCTAGGAAGATGCCAAGTGACCTTGCCAAAGAAACATTTTTCTGAACAAAACTATGCCAACAGGCTATTTTCTCACCAACGATGCCTAGCAACTGTGGTAACGTCCTATTTTTTCAACAAAATGTGTGCCAATGGGTTGTTTCCATACTAAAGGTGCCTAGTGACAATACCAACGGGCTATTTTCTAGCAGAAAGTGCCTACGGACTATGCCAACAGCCTGCTTTTGCCACCTAACATGCCCCAACTTGCTGTTTTCCCCACTGCAAATGCCTAGCAATTGTAGTAACATGTTATTTATCCAACCGAATGTGTGCCAACAACTTGGTTTTCATATTGAAGTTGTTTAGTAACTATGCCACAGGGTTGTTTTTCCTACTAAATGTGTACCAACTTGCTAATTTGCCCATTGAGGGGTGCTAACAGTCTGTTTTCTAGCTAAAGGAGCCTAGTGACCATGCCAACTAGTTTTTTTTCCCATATAATATGTGTCGAAGAAATAACAGATTATTGGTAGCTAGCTACCATGTTAGCGAGCTATTTTTTCCATCGAATGTGAGCCAACTAGCTATTTTGCTTAGCAAGGATGTGTTAATGGGTTGATATCTTACCAAGGTGTCTAGTGACCAAGCCAATGGGCTCTTTTTTTCATCGAAAGTGTGCTAACGAGTTATTTTTTATAGGAAGGTGCCCATCGAACATGCCAATGGGTTGTTTTTCCCTCTGAAGGTGTGCCAACGAGCTTTTTTCTCACTAAAGGTGCCCAATGATTGTGCCAACAAGATGTTTTTCCTACCGTAGGTATGCCAATAGGTTATTTTCTTACCTTAAGTGCTCATCAATCATTCCAATCGGCTATTTTCTAGCCGAAGGTGTCGAGTGGTCTAAAAAATGAGTTGTTTTTCTAACAAAATATATGGCAATGAGTTGCTTTTTCCAATGGAAGGTTTTCCTATGGGCTACCTTCTCATGGAAGGTGCCCAATGATTATGAGAAAAGGCTATTTTTCCTGTCAAATGTGTGCTAACTTGCCATTTTAGCTACCGAAGATGCGCCAACAGGCTATTTTCTCATTGAAGGTACCTAGCAACCATGGTAATGTGTTTTTTTCCTACTATATGTGTGTCAATGGGCTACTTTTCATATTGAAGGTGCATAATGACAACGCCAATGGGTTGTTTTACCCACTAAAGGTGTGTAAATAGGTTGTTTTCTAGCTGAAGGTGCCCAGTGACTGTACTTACAGGCTATTTTTCCTACCTAATGTGCCACAACCTAATGTTTTGCCCGTTGAAGGTGTGCCAATGAGATGTTATCTCACCAAAGGTGCCCATCAACTATGCCAACAGACAGTTATCTCACCGAAGGTGCCCATCAATGATTCCAATGGGTTGTTTTTCCAATCGAATGTGTGATAACTTGCTATTTTATTGACCAAAGATGTCCCCACGAGGTTTATATCTCATCGAAGGTGCCCAGCGACCATGCCAATGGGTTGTTTTTCCCATCGCATATGTGCCAACTTGATGTTTTGCCCATCGAAGGTGTGGCATTGACCTATTGTCTCTCCAAAGGTTCCCAATTATTAGGCCAACGAGCTATTATCTCACCTAAGTTCCCCAGCAGTAATGCGAATGGGTTGCTTTTCTCACCTAACTTGTGCCAACTTGTTGTTTTGCCCAATGAGGGTGTGCCAATAGGCTTTTATCTCACTGAAATGGCCTAGTGATTGTGTCAATGGGCTATCTTTTACATCGAATGTGTGCCAACTAGCTATTTTCTCTAGGAAGGTGCCCAAGGACCATACAAATGGGCAATTTTTCTCATTGAAGGTGTGCCAATAGGTTGTTTTCTTAACGATAATTCCTAGAGATCATGCCAATACATTGCTTTTGCCACCTTAGGTATGCCAACATGTTGTTTTCTCACCTAAGATGCCCAATGACCATGGAAACAAGCTATTTTTTGGCCAAAGGTACCCAATGCTTATGAAAATGGGTGATCGAATATGTGCCAATGATCTATTTTTCCCACCAAAAGTTTGTTAATAGTCTATTTTCTCATGAAAAGTGCCCGACGACTATGACTCGAGCTGTTTTTCCACTGAATGTGTGCCAACCTACTTCTTTGGGAACTGAATATGTGGCAACGAGCTATTTTCTTACCAAAGGTGCATAGCAACCCTGGTAGCGTGTTATTTTTCCAATTGAATGTGTGCCAATAGGTAGTTTTTCATAGTAAAGATGCCCAGTGAGCAACCCAACAAGCTATTTTACCTACCCAATATGTGGAAACAAATTCTTTCCCCTGTGAAGTTGCCCAGTAACCATGTCAATGGGATGTTTTCCCCGTCGAAGGTGTGCCAACGGGTTGTTTTGTCACCGAATGTGCCCAGCAAAAAAGCTAATAGGTTGTTTTACCCACCATAGGCATGCCAACATGTTGTTTTCTCGCCTAAGGTGCCCAATGACTGTGGCAGTAAGGTATTTTTTGGCAAAAGGTGCCTAGCGGTCATCAAACTAGGCTATTTTTCTGATCAAATTTGAGACAACGGGCTATATTCCCACCAAAGGTTTGCCAATGGACTATTTTCTTATCGATGGTGCCTAACAACTGTGACAATGAGCTACTTTTCCCACCAAATGTGTGCCAACTTGCTGTTTTGGCCATCAAAGATGTGTTAGTGGGCTATTTTCTCACCAAAACTGCCTAATAACTATAGTAACATGTTATTTTTCTAATCGAATGTGCACCAGTGACCTGATTTTCATACTGAAGTTGCCTAGTGACTGTGCTAGTAGGTTGTCTTTCCCACCAAATATGTGCCAACTTGCTATTTTTCCAACTGAAGGTGTCCCAACAGGCTGTTATCTCATTGAAGGTGCCCAGTGAATGTGCCAATAAGCTATTATCTGACCAAAGGTGCCTAGCAACCATGCCAACGGATTGTTTTTTGCATCAAGTATGTGCCAAATTGTAGTTTTACCTAATGAAGGTGAGCGAATGAGCTTTTATCTCATTGAAGGTGCTAATGGGCTCTTTTTTACATCGAATATGGGCCAACGAACTATTTTATCTAGGAAGGTGCCCAAGGACCATACCAACGGCCAATTTTAGCATTGAACATGTGCCAACGTGCTATTTTCTCAGCGCTGGTGCCCAGTGACCATGCCAATAGTTTGCTTTTCCCACCATAGGTATGCCAACAACCTATTTTCGCACCTAAAGTGCCCAACAATCATGTTAGTGTTCTATATTCTAGCCAAATTTGCACAGCAATCTAGAAATTTGGAAGTTTTTCTTATTGAATGTGTGCTAATGGGTTATTTTTTCCATTAGAGGTAACCAAAGGGCTTTTTTCTTAATAATGGTGCCCTATGATTGTGACAACGAGCTGTTTTTCCTACTAGTTGTATGCCAACTTATTGCTTTGGGCAATGAAGATGTGCCAATGGGTTGTTTCTCACTAAAGGTTCTTAGCAACCATGTTAACGAACTATTTTTCCAAGCGAATGTGTGCCAATGAGCTGTTTTCCATAATAAAAGTGCCCAAAAATGTGCCAACGACTATTTGCCCACCGAATGCTTGCCAACTTGCTATTTTTGCATACTGAAGGTATGCCAATAGGTTGATATCTCACTAAAGGTGACAACTACTATGCCAAAGTGCTTGTTTTTAAAAGTGTCCCTACGAGTTGTTTTCTTTAGGAAGATGCCCAGTGACAATGTCAACAGAATGTTTTTCTCATCGAAGGTGCTCAACGATCACTTGAAGAGGCTATTTATCCTACCATAGGCATGCCAATAGGCTATTTTCTTACCTGAAATGCCCAACGATCATGACAACGTGTTGTTTTACTACTTAAGATTTGCCCACGAGCTATTTTCTCATGGAAGGTGCTCAACGACTTTGACAAAAGGTTGTTTTTCCCACGAAATGTATGTCATTTTGATGTTTTGGCTATCAGAGATGTGCCAATGGGCTACTTTCTCACCAAAGATGCCTAACAAAAGTGGTAATGTGTGCCAACAGTCTATTTTTCATACTGAAGGTACACAACGACAGTGCCAATGGGTTGTTTTCTAGTCGAAAGGGCCTAGTAACCATGTCACTAGGCAGTTTTTCCAACCTAATATGCCACAACTTGCTGTTTTGCCCACCGAGGGTGTACCAATAAGTTGTTATCTCATCGAAGTTACCTATTGACTATGCTTACAGACTGTTATCTCAATGATCGTGTCAATAACTTGCTATCTCACCGGGGTAACGTGTTATTTTTCCGACCGAATATATGCCAGTAACCTAGTTTTGATACTAAAGTTGCCTAGTGACCATGCCAGTAGGTTGTTTCTCCCACCAAATATGTGCCAACTTATTGTTTTGTCCACTAACAGTGTGCCATTGAGCTATTATCTCACCAAAAATTCCTAACGATTGTGCGGACAAGTTGTTATCTAACCGAAAATGCCCAACGATCATACCAATAGGCTATTTTTCCCATTGAATCTGTTCCAACTTATTGTTTTGCTTAATGAGGGTGTGTAAATAGGCTTTTATCTCACCGATGGTGCCTATTGATTGTGCCAATGGGCTCTTTTTTGCACCGAATGTGTGCCAACGAACTGTTTTCTCTAGGAAGGTGCTGGGGACCATACTAACGTGCAATTTTCCTTATTGAAGGTGTGCCAAAGGGTTGTTTTGCTCACCCAAGGCATGCAAACGAATTGCTTCTTCTATGAAGGTGCCTAGTGACCATGTCAATAGGTTACTTTTCCACTGAGGGTGTGCCAATAGGCTGTTTTGTCACTGAAGGTGCCTTGCGACCAAGCCAATAGGCCATTTTAGAATCTAGTAGGTATGCCAACATGTTGTTTTCTAGCCAAAGGTACCCAATGACCGTGCCAATGGGCCATTTTCTAACAAAAGCTGCCCAGTGGTCATCAAAATGGGTTATTTTTCTAACTGAATGAGTGACAACGAACTATTTTTCCCACTGAAGGTTTGCCAACAAGCTATTTTCATATGGAAGGTGCCTAACAGTTGTAGTAACTTGTTATTTTTCCAACTACATGTGTGCCAACGACTTGGTTTTCATATTGAAGTTTCCTAATGACCATGCCAGTAGGCTTTCTTTCCATTGAATGTCTGCCCCTTGCTATTTTGTCAACCAAAGGTGTGCCAATAGGCTATTATCTCACTAAAGGTGCCTAGTGAATATGCCAATAGGCTGCTTTTCCTTGGGAATGTGTGCCAAATTTTAGTTTTGCCTAACGATGGTGTTGAAATGAGCTTTTATCACACCGAAAGTGCTTACTGACCATGCCAATGGGCTCTTTTTTACATCAAATGTGTGTCAATGAGCTATTTTTGTAGTTTTTGTGACATAGAGACTAGCATTATACAGCAAGCCAACTCACTATCATCCAGTAGCTTCTTGTAAGTTTTCTAATCTTCATCAGATGCATCGACAGTAGGGGGATCGAGAAGTGGTTCACTACGAATTCGAGAAAACTTATAGTTTCCCTAATGGGTCAATATCTGATATCACTAAGAATGACCTTGGGTTTGCTCAACAAGCCACCTTAGGTCAACTGGTAGATATCATTCATACCAATTGCATACATTCATGCAATTATCGACTTGTGCCATCAACGGTTGATTTAGCACGCTCATTGGGTTATCAACTTTTGATTTATACACATCCCATATATATTACCCAACTTCTTCTCTATCTGCGTTGACCTTGGATTTGCTCAACAAATCAACGCTTCCAGTTATGACCAACCCATTAATCTGAAAATCTAATTTCCATAGTTTGAACATATTCATGTAGAGCGAGCTTGGGTTTACCCAATAACCCAACTCTAAAAAAACTCTAGTTCTTTCCATATCAATGGAAGGCATGATTCCTAATATTTGGTTGAGGGATTTGTTATTTGATCTCATCAATACTTTGAGCCTATGTCCATATATGTCCATAATTACCCTTAAAATGCATCAAATGCATGTATCACACAACGAAGGTTTAATTTAGGTTATGACTTGACTATACATCTAAAGATTGTGATTCGATTCAACTTTTGAACCTAATTGGGTACTAGTGTTGGTCTTGGCTGTCTGAATTATAAAAGTGATTTGATTAGGAACCCTAAAATTCAATTATTTTGATGTCCAAATTAAACACTTTAATCCTTGTATTTATGCCTTTCTCTAGTCACACTAGAAATGCTATGCTCTACATGGATTAATTATAAATTAATCCCTAGGGTTTCCAAAATTCCTATACACCAATGAGTCCTCTATAGTATCCCTAGGTCATCTCAAATATACCTAAACAATTTCGGCACATCTCAAAATTATCTTGACGTCCAAAATCATCAGGATAAATAAGTTAACCTATAAGACATTAAATAGACTGGTTTAATGTTTGAAAATTTACAAAACCCTAATTTTAAGCACATGCATTAAGCTTGTTATTTCCATTAAAATAATATATATCTTATCATGTAATACCCTTATTCAGGTCTCATAACCTAAATACACATATTATAAGTCATTAAGTAAGTTAACTTCATAAACTTTAAAAAAGTTGATCAATGTTAACTTTGACTTTATTTATTAATTGAATCAAATTCAATTAATTCTAGAAAATTCTAGAGTCTTACACACATTTTAAATGTGTCTAATAAAAATTTTCCAAAACCTAATTCTCAAGAATTATTTATTAATAAATAGATAAAAGTCAGCTCATTATATGTTTTTGACACTTATCACATTACTTCTAACACTAGTCAACCATTACATAATGCATGCATACGATAATCACTTTAACAATAAGTTTCATGCATCTCATATGCATGCATAAGATAATCACTTTAACAATAAGTTTCATGCGTCTCATACTCGTGGAAACTTCTCATCTTGCACGTGCATGCATAAAATTTATAAAAACAATTTTTTTAAAATTAACTTAGAATTTCTCATGCATGCATGTTCATCACATTTCCAGATTTTCCAAAACTTCATACATGCATCAAGCTAAAACTTAATTCGTAATAAAATATCCAATTACATTCAATTGTATTTTATTTTTACAGAAACATAATATAACACCTTATAAGAATTTTTGTGAAAGAAAAAGAGAAAAAATTCTATAATTAATACAAAATTTTCAAAGTCAGCACATGTAATCAGCTTTCCAGAAAATCCTAGAAATCAACACATGAATAGTCTAGATATAAGTTCGAAATAAAATAGCAAATGACATTCAATTGCAATTTCCTTTTATAGAAACATAATATAACATCTTATAAAAATTTTTGAGAAAGAAAATTAGAACAAAATTTTTCAAAAATTTACACTAATTTTTTCAAAAAAATATGCAAGTTAGTCACAACCCAACAAACACTTTGTACATGTTCAATACATCATCCATAACATGCATAAACAAGCTCTGATACCCCTATTGGGTTAGCCATGGTTGTAAGCATCACAGGCAGGCAGATGTAGTGGAAGTTTTGGAATCAAGATTTTGACACCATGGTAACCACAAAACAACAAGTTCATGCATGCATTCAAAGATATGTAAAGAACATGAAATAATTTTTTTTTACCATTTATATCTCCTCCTTCTTGTCTCTTCTCCTTGTTTGGGTTGTTGTAAACACCAAACCCTTCCTTGATCTTTAAGAAAATGAAAAAAAGGTAGAAGAAACAACGTTTAAGGGATTTTAGGACACCAAAATTGATGAATACAAGTGTTCAAGATGATGGAAATAGGTCAAGGATCTTATTGCATACACTTAGATTCATACAACAATTGTATGAATTGCAAGAACGGACTCAAAACACCTCTCACTCTCTCTAGAACTCTTCTAGATTCCTTTCTCTACCAACTAAGAGTGTAAGAAATGAAGGAAGCTCATGTACATCAGTGAATAACTCACGTACATACCATTTCGTGCCCTCTGTCACAATTGTGGCCATTGAGTCACGATGATGGCACTTCTAAAAATTGGGCTCGCCTTCAATCTCAATCATGGTCCTATGATGCATGATCGTGGCCTACTTAAATTAGGCCATACATACTTTTTTTTTTTCCAATATTTTATGCGTGTGACCCTGAGGTTCTCAGTTATTTTAGGCAATTGAATTAATTGTTAATTTAATCAAATCATGAAGGATTTCATGATGTCATTTTACCAGAATATAAGTAGATTAACAAATGAACTTTTCAACAGTTAATTATCTAACTTATGAACCTTTCAATAGACAATTACCATTCAATTCATCCTTTCACATACTATACCCCACTTGGTTCGAAGTATGGGTTATGTTTCAACTCCCACTAGACTGACTACGGCACCATCTAGTCCAAGTGATGTTAGTTCTTATCCTGGGATCTCATTACTCTATGTGTCATTGAAGACTCTCTTCATGACACATAATTACTCTAGCCAGAAATTCCTAACTAATGACCGAACAAGAGGCCGTGGGTATCATCTCCTTCTATTAGGAGTGGTGAATCCTTTATTGGCTACCCAATTACCTTTGAATATTGATAGCTATACCTGATCACCACCCTAAGAGCAACCTCGTCTTGAGGTAACAAGGAATGATGTCAATCTACAAGATTAGTATCCAAGATATCATTTAGTACCTCAAGTCTTACGTTATTTACACCATTTCTAGAATGAGATTAATCATTGACATTCGATAGATCATCCATATGATAATCTCATAGCAGTCATCCGATATACTTACTATCCTTAGTAAGCATCCACATGTTAACTCTGAATATCTCATGTTTACAGTTTATGAGATCGACTGATTGATCAAATCAAGAAGTATAACATGTGCTAGTATGTCTACATTAATAAAGTCTTGCTTATTAATCCTATGACCAGGGATTATTTAGATACTAACATAATTTCGCATGATCGGAATCTCATCATGAGTTCCTTCATACCATATTTTATATCATGGATTTCATTAATTCAATTTTAGATCAACATCAATTTATATATATAAAAAGAATATCAAATTGATGAAAAATGCCTTACACTTTATTAATAAAAATAAAGTTTGTACAAAAGTGCTAAAATTGATTGCCTTTAGAGCACTACTCTAACCAAAAATATGTCATTGAGTTGTTATCTTACCAAAGGTGCCCAACGATTATGCCAACGAACTGTTATCTTACCAAGGTTGCCTAGGAACCATGCCAATGGGTCATTTTTCCCATCGAATTGGTGCCAACTTGTTGTTTTGCCCAATGTGGGTGTACAAATTAGCTTTCATCTTACTAAAGATGCCTAATGACTAGGCCATTATGCTTTTTTTACCCTGAATGTTTGCCAATGAGCTATTTTCTCTAGGAAGGTGGCCAGGCACCACATAAATGGGCAATTTTTCCCTTCGAAGTTGTGCCAATGGGTTATTCTCTCAGGGAGGGTGCCAAGCGATCATGTCAATAGGTTGCTTTTCCCACCCTAGGTATGCCAACAAGCTATTTTCTTTCCTAAGGTACAAAACGACCATGTCAATAAGCTGTTTTCTAGAAAAAGGTGCTCAACGATCATGAAAATGGGCTATTTTCTGATCTAATCTATGATAATGGTCTGTTTGTCCCATTAAAGGTTTATCAACCTTCTATTTGTCTTGGAAGGTGCCCAACGATAGTGACAACGAGTTGTTTTTCCAGCTAAATGTATGCCAACCTACTTCTTTAGGTACCGAAGATGTACTAATGGGCTATTTTCTCAGTAAAGGTGCCTAGCAACAGTTGTAACATGTTATTTTTCAAATCGAATGTATGAAAATGGGCCACTTTTCATACTAATGGTTCCTAGTGAGCTTGCCAATGGGCTCTTTTTCTCATCAAAGGTGTGCAGAAAAATTGTTTTCCCTTTGAACGTGCCCAGAGACCATGTCAATGAGCTATTTTTCCCACCGAAGATGTGCCAAAGAGCTGTTTCTGTCAACAAAAGTCCCTATTGGCTAGGCCAACAGATAGTTTTACCCACCGTAGGTATGCCAACATGCTATTTTCTTATTAAAAGAGCCCAATGACCTTGCCAATGGGCTATTTCCTGGGAAAAGGTGCCTAGCGGTAGTCAAAATGGGCTCTTTTTCTTACCAAATGTGTGACAACAAGCTACTTTTTCTTCAAAGGTTTGTCAATGGACTATTTTCTCATAGAAGGTGTTCAGTAATTATGGCAACAGTCTTTTTTTCCTACCAAATGTGTTATAACTTGCTATTTTTCCAACCGAATGTGTGCCAACGAGCAGTTTTTCATATTGAAGGTGCCCATGACTGTTCAAATGCCCACTGAAGGTGTGCCAACAGCATGGTTTTCATGCTAAAGTTGCCCAACAACTTTACTAATAGGTTATTTTTCACACCGAATGTGTGCCAACTTGCTATTTTTCCAATCGAAGGTGTGCCAACAAGTTGTTATATCACCGAAGGTGCCCAATAAATGTGCTAATGAGCTGCTATCTCACCAAAGGTGCCCAATGAATGTGTGCCAAATTGTAGTTTTACCTAACAAGGGTGTGTGAATGAGTTATTATCTCACCAAAGGTGCCTAGTGACTGTGCCAATGGGCTTCCTTTTACATCGAATGTGCACCAATGAGTTGTTTTGTCTTGGAAGGTGCCCAAGGACCATACTAATGGGGGAATTATTTATCCTAAAGGTGCATAGAAACAGTGTTAATGGGTTGTTTTCTAGCTGAAGGTGCCCATCGACCTTTCCAACAGGCTATTTTTCCTACCATAGGTACACCAACAGGTTGTTTTCATGCCTAAAGTGCCTAATGACCATGTTAACAGGTTGTTTTCAGGTCAAATGTGCCCTGTGATCATTAAAATGGGATGCTTTTTAGACCGAACAAACTTTTATCTCACTGAACGTGCCTTGTGACTGTGTTAATGGCTTTTTTGTACATCGAATGTGTACCAACAAGCTATTTTATATAGAAAGGTGCCCAGGGACCAAACCAATAGGTTATTTTCTCAACAATGGTGCCCAATGACTGTGTTAATATATTGCTTTTCCCACCGTAGCTATGCCAATAACCTATTTTCTCGCCTAAGGTGCCCAAGAATCATGCCAACAACCTGTTTTCTAGACAAAGGTGCCCAATGATCATGAAAGTGGGTTGTTTTTCTGATCGAATGTGTGCTAATGGGTTGTTTTCTTATCGAAGGTTTGCTAACAGCTTTTTTCTCAAGGAATGTGCCCAACAACTATGACAAGAGTTGTTTTCCCCATTGAATGTTCACTAACCTATTGCTTTCGGCAACAAAGATGTGCCAATAGGCTATTTTCTTATCGAAGCTGCTTAGCAACCATGGTAATATACTATTTTTCCAAGCGAATGTGTGCTAAAGAGCTAATTTTCATACTGAAGGTGCCTAACAACTATGGCAATGGCTGCTTTGCCCATCAAATGTTTGCCAACTTATTGTTTTGCCCACCGAAGGTGTGCTAACTAGCTGATATGTCACCTAGGGTGCCTAGCGATCGTGCTAAAGTGCTCTTTTTTGCACCTAATGTGTCCCAACAAGTTGTTTTCTTTAGGACATTGCCTAGCGACCATGCCAACAGAATGTTTTTCTCACCGAAGCTATGCCAAGAGGCTATTTTCTCATTGAAGGTGCTCAGCGACCATCGAAATAGGCCATTTTTCCTACCATAGATATGCCAATAGGCTATTTTCTTACTTAAAGTACCCAATGATTATGGAAACGAGTTGTTTTTCCAACTAAAGGTTTGCCCACGGGCTATAATGGAAGCGGCCCAATGACTGTGACAAAAGATTGTTTTTCCCACCAAATGTGTGCCATCTTAATGTCTTGGCTATCGAAAATGTGCTAACGACCTATTTTCTCACCATAACTGCCTAGCAATGGTGGTAACGTGATATTTTCCAACCGAATGTGTGCCAATGGGTTATTTTTCTTACTAAAAGTGCACAACAATAGTGCGAAAGGGCTATTTTGTAGCAGAAGGTGCCCAATGACCATACCAACAAGCTATTTTCTAGCATAATGTGCTTCAACTTGTTGTTTTGTCTACCGAAGATGTGCCAATGAGTTGTTATCTCATCGAAGGTGCCCGTCGGTTATGCCAACAAACTGTTATCTCATTAAAGATGCCGAGAAACTGTGCCAATGGGCTCTTTTATTATGAAAGGCTCCCAGATACTTTAACAATGGGTTGTTTTCCCGACCCTAGGGCCAACTTGCCATTTTGGTCATAGAAGATTGAACCAATGGGTAATCAAATGTGTGCCAACGAGCTGTTTTCCATAGGAAGGTGCCTAGGGACCATACCAGTAGGAAACTTTTCTCACCGAAAGTGTGCCAATGGGCTGTTTTCTTACCAATGGTGCCCAACTACCATGCCTATACGCTTCTTTTCCCACCATAGGTATGCCAATAGGTTGTTTTCTCACGTAAGGTGGCCAATGACCATGCCAACCAGTTGTTTTCTGGCCAAAGGTAAGCAGCGATTGTGAAAATGGGTAGTTTTTCTTATTCAACATGTGCCAATGGTCTGTTTTACCCACCAAAGGTTTGCCAATGGGCTATTTTCTCATGAAAGGTGCCCAATGACTATGACAACGGGCTATTTGTCCAACTAAATGTGTGCTAACCTTCTACTTTGGGCACAGAAGATGTGGTTAAGTGTTACTTTCTCACTAAAGGTGCCTAGCACACTAGTAACGTGCTAGTTTTCCAATAGAATGTGCAGTTTCTGATAGTAAAGGTGCCTAGCGAGCATGCCAATAGGCTATTTTGCTAACCAAGGTGCATAAACGAATTGTTTCCACTATGAAGGTGCCTAGTGACCATGTCAACGGGATGTTTTTCCCACCAAAGGTGTGCCAATGAGTTGTTTTGTCACTGAAGGTGCCTTACAACCAAACCAATAGTCTATTTTACCTACCATAGGTATGCCAACAAGTGTTCTCACCTAAGGTGCCCAATGACCTTACCAATGGGCTATTTTCTGACATAAGGTGCCCAGTGGTCGTCAAAATGGGCTATTTTTCTTGCCGAAAGTGTGATAATGTGCTATTTTTCCCACCGAAGGATTGCCAATAGGCTATTTTCTCATGGAAGGTCCCGAACAATTATGACAATGGGATGTTTTTCCCACCTAATGTGTGCCAACTTATTGTTTTGGCCAACAAACATGTGTCAACGATTTATTTTCTCACCAAAGGTGCCTAACAATTATGGTATCGTGTTGTTTTCCCATTCAAATATGGGCCAACGACCTAGTTTTCATGCTGAAATTGCCCAGTGACCGTGCTAGTAGGTTGTATTTCCCATCAAATACATGCCAATGTGCTGTTTTGCAAACCAAAGCTGTGCAAATAGGCTGTTATTTCACCGAAGGTGCCTAGTGAATGTGCTTATGAGATGTTATCTAACTGAAGGAGCCTAACGACTATGCCAACCGACTTTTTTTCCCATCAAATGTGTGTCAATGAGTTGTTTTATCTAGGAAGGTGCCCAGGGACCATACCAATACGCAAGTTTCCCACCGAAGATGTGTCAACTGGCTATTTTATCAGTGATGACGTCCAACAATGCTTTAGTAGTTTGGTTTTCCCACTCTAGGTATGCCAATAACCTGTTTTCTCACCTAAGGTGTCGAACGACCATGTCAATAGTTTGTTTTAGGGTAAAGGTGCCCAATGATTATGAAAATGGGATACTTTCTGATCAAATACGTATAAATAGGTTGTTTTTCCCAGTAAAGGTTTCCCAATGGGCTTTTTTTTAAGGAAGGTGCCCATCGACAGTGACAATGAGCTGTTTTTCCCACTAAATGTGTACCAACAAATTGTTTTGGGTAATGAAGATGTGCAAATGGGCCATTTTCTTACTGTAGCTACCTAGCAACTGTGGTAACGTACTATTTTTCCAAGCAAATTTGTTCCAATTTGATATTTTCATAGTGAAGGTGCCCAGTGATTGTGCCAACGGCCGTTTTGCCCACCAAATGTTTGCTAAGTTACTATTTTGCCTATCGAAGGTGTGCCAATGGGCTAATATCTCATCGAAGGTGACCAGTGATAATGCCAATGTTCTCTTTTTTACACCGAATGTGTCCTAAAGAGTTGTTTTCTAGACAGAAGATGCCCAGCAACCATGCCAACAAAATTTTTTCTCACAAAGTTATGCCAGGGGGCTATTTTCTCACCAAATGTGCTCAGCGACTATTTAAATGGGCTACTTTTTGACCATAGGCATGTCGACTGGCTATTTTCTTGGTTAAAGTGCCCAATGATTGTGCCAACAGGCTTTTTTTTCCAACTGAAGGTTTGCCCATGGGTTACTTTCTCATGGAAGGTGCCTAGTGACTATGAAAAAAGGTTGTTTTCTCACCTACTATGTGCTAACTTGATGTTTTGGCTATTGAAGATGTGCCAACGGGCTATTTCCTCACCGAAGGTGCCTAGAAACCATGGCAACGTGTTATTTTTCCAACAAAATTTGTGCCAATGAACTATTTTTAGTACTAAAGGTGCACAACGACAGTGTCAGTGGGTTGTTTTCTAGCTGAAGGTGCCCAGTGATGGTGTCAACAGGTTGTTTTTCCAACCTAATGTGCCCTACCTTGGTGTTTTGCCCATCAACTCTAACAATCGGCTATTTTTCTATCAATTCCGTGCTAACTTGCCATTTTGGCTACCAAAGATGTGTCAATAGCTATTTTTTCACCAAAGGTGCCTAACAACCATGATAACGTGTTATTTTTCAACCAAATGTGTGCAAACACTCTGGTTTTCATACTGAAGTTACCTAGCGACTGTACCAGCAGGTTGTTTTTCCCACCCCATATATCCCAACTTGTTGTTTTGCCTACAGAAGGTGTGCTATTGAGTTTTTATCTCACTGAAGGTGTATAATAATTATGCCAATGAGCGGTTATCTGACTGAAGGTTCCTAATGACTATGCCAATAGGCTATTTTTCCCATCGAATTTGTGCCAAATTGTAGTTTTACACAACGAGGGTATGAAAATGGGCTTTTATCATATTGAAAATGCCTGGTGACTATGCCAATGGGCTCTTTTTACATCAAATGTGTGCCAACGATCTGTTTTACCTAGGAAGATGCCCAAGGACCATAACAATAGGCAATTTTCCCATTGAAGATGTGCCAATGGGCTCTATTATCAGCAATGGTGCCCAGAAACCATTCCAATAGGTTGCTTTTCCCATCGTAGGCATTCCAATAACCTATTTTCTCACCTAAGGAGCCTAATAACCATGCAAACAGTTTGTTTTCTCACCAAAGATGTCATGTGATTGTGAAAATGTGCTATTTTCTAACCGAATGTGTACTAATGGGTTGTTTTTTCCCACTAAAGGTTTCGTAACAGGCTTTTATCTTAAGGAAGGTGCCCAACGATAGTGACAACGAGCTGTTTTTCCTACTAAATGTGTGCTAATATATTGCTTTGTCCAACGAAGATGTGTGAACTGGTTATTTTCTCATCTAAAGTGCCTAACAACCATTATAACATGCTATTTTTCCAAGAAAATATGTCCAATGAGCTGTTTTCCATACTAAAGGTACCTAGTGACTGTGCCAACAACTGTTTTGCCTGCCGAATGTTTGCCAACTTGCTGTTTTACCCGTCCAAGTTATGCCAACAGGTTGATATCTTGCTGAAGGTTCCCAGTGACTTTGCCGATATACTCTTTTTTTCACCAAATGTGTCCTAAAGAGTTGTTTTCTGGCCAGAAGATTCCCAATGACCATGCTAATGGAATGCTTTTCTCATTAAAGTTATACCAAGAGACTATTTTCTCACCGAAGGTTCTCAACAACCATTTGAACAATCTATTTTTCCTTCCATAGGTATGCCAACAGGCTATTTTCTTCCTTAAAGTGCCCAATGATTGTGCCAACAGGCTTTCTTCCAATCGAAGGTTTGCCCACAGGCTATTTTCTCATGGAAGGCGCCTTGTGACTATAACAAATGGCCATTTTTCCCACCAAATGTGTGCCAACTTGATGCTACCGAAGATGTGCCACTAGGCTATTGTCTCATTTGATGTGCCGAGCAACCATGGTAACGTGTTTTTTCAACCGAATTTATGCCAATATGTTATTTTTCATACTGAAGGTGCACAGCGGCGGTGCCATTGGGTTGCTTTTGAGCCCAAGGTGCCCAGTGACCGGGCCAATGGGCTATTTTTCCATCCTAATGTGCCTCAAATTGCTATTTTGCCCATAAAAACTAACAATGGGCTGTTTTTCCACCAAATGTGTGCCAACTTGTCATTTTGGCCACTGAAGATGTGCTAACAACTTCATTCTCACCAAAGGTGCCTAACAACTATGGTAACATGATATTTTTCAACTGAATGTTTGTTAACGACCTGGTTTTCGTACTTAAGTTACCTAGTGACTGTACCAACAGGCTATTTATCCTACCACATATGTGCCAACTTGTTGTTTTACCTACCAAAGGTGTGTTATTGAGTTGTTATCTCACCAAAGGTGCCCAATAATTATGCCAACAAGCTCTTATCTCACTGAAGTTGCCTAGCGACCATGCCAACGAGCTATTTTTTCCATTGAATATGTACCAACTTGTTTTTTAGCTCAATGAGGGTGTGCGAATGGGCTTTTATCTCACCAAAGGTGCATAGTGATTGTGTCAATTAGCTTTTTTCACACCAAATATGTGCCAAAGAGTTGTTTTCTCTAAGAAGATGTCCTGGGACAAAACCAATAGGAAAATTTTCCCATTGATGGTGTGCCAACGGGCTATATTCTCAGGGATTGTGAATAGTGACCATGCCAATATGATGCTTTTCCCATTGTAGGTATGCTAGTAGGCTTTCATCTCATATAAGATGCCCATAACCATGCCAACGAGCTATTTTCTAGTCAAAGGTACCAATGATTATGAAAGTAGGTTGTTTTCCTAATTGAATATATACTAATAATTTGTTTATCCCTCGGAAGGTTTGTCAACGGCCTATTTTGTCAAAGAAGGTGCCCGGCAACAGTGACAATGGGTTGTTTTTCCCACTGCATGTGTGCTAACCTACTACTTTGGCCACCAAAGATATGACAATGGGCTATTTTCTCATCAAAGGTGCCTAGCAATTGTGGTAATGTGCTATTTTTCCAATCAAATGTGTGCCAATGGGTAGTTTTTCATACTAAAAGTGCCTAATGAGCATGCCAATGGGATATTTTGCTCACTGAATGTACGCAAACAAATTGTTTTCCCTAAGAAGGTGCCTAATGACCATGTCAATAGGTTGTTTTTCCCACCGAAGGTGTGCTAATGTGTTGTTTTGTCACCGAATGTGCCCAGCAACTAGGACAACGAGTTATTTTAGGCACCGTAGGTACACAAACATGCTATTTTCTATTATAATGTGCCTAATGACTGTGCCATAGGCTTTTACCTGACAAATGGTTCCGCTGGTCTTCAAAATGGGCTCTTTTTCTAACCAAATATATGACAATAGGCTATTTTTCCCTCTAAAGGTTTGCCAACGAGCTATTTTCTCATGGAAGGTGCCCAGCAATTATGGCAATGGGCTGTTTTTCCTATTGAATATGTAACAACTTGCTATTTTTCCAACCAAATGTGTGCCAACTCGCTATTTTTCATACTAAAGGTGTCTAATGACTGTGATGAAGGGCTATTTTGTCAACTGAAGATATGCCAACATCCTGGTTTTCATACTAAAGTTACCCAGCAACTACGCTAGCGGGCTATTTTTCCCACTGAATGTGTGCTAACTTACTGTTTGAAGACATGCCAAAAGGTTGTTATCTCATCAAAGGTGCCCAACGATCATGCCAGCAGGCTATTTTCTAGCTGAAGGTGTCCTATAATCGTGAAAATGTGCTTTTCTTTACCAAATGTGTTTTTATATCACAGAAGGTCCTTTGTGACATTGGCAATGGGCTCTTTTGTCCATCAAATGTGCACCAACGAGCTGTTTTATCTAGGAAGGAGTCCAAGGACCATACCAATGGGCAATTTGCTTGCTGAACATGTGCCAACGGGTTGTTTTCTCAGCGATGGTGCCCAGAAACCGTGCCAATATATGAACAACCTATTTTCTTACCTAAGGTACCTAACGACCATGTGAATAGTCTATTTGCTAGCAAAAAGTACCCAACAATCATGAAAATAAGTTGTTTTTTGATTGAATGTTTGCCAATAGGCTATTTTCCCCACCGGAGGTTTGGTAACGGGGTTTTTTCTTAGGAAAAGTACCCAACTACTGTCACAATGAGCTATTTTTTCCACAAAATATGTGTCAACATATTACTTTGGGCAACGAAGATGTGCCAATGGCTTATTTTCTCACTATAGGTGCCTAGCAACCGTGGTAACTATTATTTTTCAAGCAGAAGTGTGTCGACGAGCTGTTTCTCATGCTGAAGGTGACAAATGACTGTGCCAACGGCCATTTTGCCCACTGAATGTTTCTCAACTTGCTATTTTGCCTACCTAAGGTGTGCCAACACATTGATATCTCACTGAAGCTACCCAACGACTATGCTAATGTGCTCTTTTTTGTGGCACATGTGTCCCAAGCGGTTGTTTTCTTTAGGAAGAAGTCCAATGACCATGCCAATGAAATGTTTTTCTCCTCGAAGCTCTGCCAAGATGCCAACCATTCGAACACATTGTTTTTCCTACCATCGCTACATTAACAAGTTGTCTTCTTCCCTAAAGTGCCCAATGATTGTGCCAAAGGTTTGTTTTTCCTACTGAAGGTTTGCTCACGAGCTATTTTTTCATAGAAGGCTCTTAGTGACTATGACAAAAGGTTGTTTTTCCTACCGAAGATTTGTCGACTTGATGTTTTGGCCATCGAATATATGCCAACGGGCTATTTCCTCACCAGAGGTATGTAGCATCCATGGTAACGTGTTATTTTTCCAATCGAGTGTGTTCCAACAGGCGATTTTTCATATTGAAGGTGCATAGTGACAGTGCCAATAGGCTATTTTCTAGTCAAAGTTACCTAGTAATTGTGCCAACTGGTTGTTTTTCCAGCCTAATGTGCCCCAACATGTTGTTTTGTCCACCAAAGGTGTGCCAATGGGTTGTAATCTCACCGAAGGTGCCCATCTACTACACCAACAAATTGTTATCTCGCTGAAGGTGCCCAACGACTATGCTAATGGGCTATTTTCTCATTGAAAGTTCCTAACAACTATAACAATGAGCTATTTTTACCACCGAATGTCTGTCAACTTGTCATTTTGGAAACTAAAGATATGCCAATGGCTATTTCCAACCAAAGGTACCTAACAACTGTGGTAACATGTTATTTTTCAACTGAATGTGTGCCAATGGCTTGGATTACATACTAAAGTTGCCTAGTGACTTTACGAACAGGCTATTTTTTCGATCACTTGTGTGCCAACTTGCTGTTTGCCCATTGAAGGGGAGCCATTGAGTTGTTATCTCACCAAAGGAAACGATAATGCCAATGAGCTGTTATCTCACTGAAATTATCCAAAGACCATGCCAATTGGAAATTTTTCCTACTGAACCTGTGCCAACTTGTTGATTTGCCTAATGAGGGTGTGTGAACGATCTTCGAAGGTGGCTAGTGAGCTCTTTTTTACAATGAATGCCCAACAAGCTATTTTCTCTAGAAAGTGGCCAACAAGTTGTTTTCTTTAGAAATATACCTAGGGACTATACAAACAGGCAATTTTCTCACAGAAGGTATGCCAACGGGCTATTTTCTCAATGATGATGCCCAGCGACCTTGCTAATATGGCTTTTCCCACTGTAGGTATGCCAATAGCTTGTTTTATCATCTAAAGATGCTCAATGACCATGCCAACCAGTTGTTTTCTTGCCAAAGTTGCCTAGCGATCATGAAAGTGGGCTGTTTTCTAATCAAATGAGTGCCAAAGGTTTGCCATCAGGCTTTTTTCTCAAGGAAGGTGCCCAACAATTATGACAAGGAGTTGTTTTTCCCATTAAATTTGTGCCAACCTATTGCTTTGGGCAATAAAGATGTGCAAATGGGCTACTTTGTAATCAAAGGTGCCTTTCAATCGTGGTAACATACTATGTTTCCAAGAAAATATGTGCCAACGAGTTGTTTTTCATAGTAAAGGTGCCCAGCGACTGTGCCAACGACTGTTTTACCCATCAAATGTTTGCCAACTTGTTATTTTGCCCACCAAAGGTGTTCCAATTGGTTAATCTCTCATTGAAGGTCCAGTGACCATGCCAATGTGTTATTTTTTGTGCCAAATGTGTCCCAAAGAGTTGTTTTATTTTGAAAGATGCCTAACAACTAGGCCAATGGAATGTATTTCTCACCAAGCTATGCCAAGAAGCTATTTTCTCACTGAAGGTGCTTAGCGACTATTTGAACAGGACATTTTTCCTACCATAGGTACATTGGATCGAGAAAAGAAAGTATGCCATGTTTAGAGAACTAGTAGGTTTTGAAAACTTTTTAGAAATCTTATTTGCAATAAAAGCAATATATCCAAATCATCATGCCAATCTATACATGATATGGCATAAGGTAATAATAAACATAAAGAAGATAGTGATATTAAAGACTCCTTCGCTGCAGCTTTAATTTCTCGCTGCGCTATCCTCTCCTTCTTCTTGTATCCAAAGCCTTTGCTTTTGAATCCTTTTCCTTGTCAATCTATCCTCTCCTTATTGTTGTATCCTCAACCAATTTGATTTATATCTTGTCCTTCTAGGATAACTTGGTCAACAAAATCCTTTGGTGGGAAAGAAGAAGAAATGTTTGGAGGAGATTTTTCTTAGAAGAAATGAAACAAAAATGAGGCTCTTCTTATGCAAAATTCGGCTTACTCATGCATGAAAGGAGAGAGAGAGTTAAACAATGCAAGAACACTTCTTATACCCTCAATTTTTGTTATGCATGGAATGGAGGAAGTGAATAGCATCCAATGCATCACTTCTTACTTTAATCAATCATAAAGGAGGCAATAAATGAGACTCTTCTCATTAATCTTTAAGATGGCTATATGAAAAGATTATTAACATAAATATGACCTACTGATCGCGGCTCTATCGATTCGATCTTACGATCGATCCTTGGAAACCGGTCAAATATATAAAAATTCCAAGATTGTGGTATAGGATGCAATTCTCGGGTCGTCTCACTTAATTGGAACCAAACGAAAAAGGTCTAAGCTAGCCTATATGTCAA